>JAMQGT020011021.1:0-18657 GCA_024447675.2 Pterophyllum scalare
TCACGTTGCACCACAGACTGTCCAGGAGTTGGCAGATGCTTTAGTCCAGGTCTGGGAGGAGACCATCCGCCACCTCATCAGGAGCATGCCCAGGAATTGTAGGGAGGTCATACAGGCACGTGGAGGCCACACACAATACTGAGCCTCATTTTGACTTGTTTTAAGGACATTACATCAAAGTTGGATCAGCCTGTAGTGTGTTTTTCCACTTTAATTTTGTGTGTGACTCCAAATCCAGGCCTCCATTGGTTAATAAATTTCATTTCCATTGATATTTTTGTGTGATTTTTGTTGTCAGCACATTCAACTTTGTACAGAACAAAGTATTCAATGAGAATATTTCATTCATTCAGATCTAGGATGTGTTATTTGAGTGTTCCCTTTTATTTTTTGAGCTGTGTGTGTGTGTATACTACACACACACACACACTTTAAATTAAATATTGAGCAACTTTATGATGTTCAATACTCACAATGTAGTTGGTGTAATGGTCGAGAGACGAGAAGTGCCTTAAAATGTCGCCAAGCAAACACTTCTCCTCACAGATGTGACACAGGTAAAAAGAAGTCCGTGACTCTGGACTGAAACACAGAGTCACCGCAGACAAGCCTGGAAGAAAGTCCATTTAAAACAGGACAGTTATGTCAAACATAAAACATGCTCTTCTGATCCCATACAAATCCACATTCATCTAAGGCCTGAAACACTACTTGAAGCCTCAAAGTTTTTAACAGACCAACAAATAAAATGAAAACTATCATTTTTTTCTTTTATCCATGATGTCCAGGTGAAAAATACTGTGTCAGCATATATTTAAAAGTAGACTCTGCTATCGTCTAATATACAGTGTATGTTTCTCCAATAATACAAAATTTAAGATTTAGCTTACTAAAACTGCACAACTGCTGCTATAGCAATGCAAAAGGCAAACAGGTGTAGCAATCAATGACAATTTACTTTTAATACACAGAAGTGTATAAAATAGTTTGCAGACAGTAACAGAGATGATTCATATCTATATTGTGCTGCACATATAAAGTGTGCCTTGGTCAGCAGGTGATTCTTCTAAGATGTCTCCTGACTAAAATTCTTTCCAGAGAACACCATCTCTGTCCCATGCCACATGAATTAAAGCAGATTAATTAAATGGTGTCTTCAGTTCTTTTGAGAACTCGCAACACTCAAATACACAAGAAATCCCACATCACTCGTGAGGATCGTCATATAAAAATCTATCTGAAAATTCCTCAGCCACACAGGCCTAAAGAGCAGCCAGCAGCAACTGCCCACTATGGGTTTGCCCACAGAAAACCCAAATGCGACAACCTCCTAGTCACCCAAGAGATCACCAGGAGGGTTTCAGTGCAGCTTTAACAACTGATTTTACAGCTGACAGCAAGCAAGCTCCAGCAACTACTCACAACTGGTCAATGAATACGCATTTTTCCCCAGTGACCAGTGCTTGCCAACCAGTTTTTGGTCTGTTTAACCAGCGCCAAAGAAAATTATGCTTTCAGTTCTACAAGCACATTGAAGACCAGAGACAGGGAGCTTGTAAGCAAACTTTGAGCCAGAACTCTTCTTCCTCAAACTACTATTCCTGGAATCAACAGCAAGCTTTGATGCTTGATACTTTACTGTAAATCTGTAACAGAGGGTATGTTAAAACAATTTACTCACCCACAATGGAATACTTGAAGTGATGCTTTTCTAATGGATCCACAAAAATGATGTGGGGAACAACTACGCCTTAAAAAATAAATAAATAAATCAGTGAATGAAAAACAGATTACTCAACTTTACAGCAATCTTCAACTTCCAATAAATAGATGACTAATACCCATCTGGTTTTTTAAACCTTATTTTGACCAAACCAAACTAAGACTACTATATACTAAGACCTTAGTTACTCGTTCTCATGCAAGAATATACATGAGCACACAGTTGACGACACATTACACATGCACAGCAATACATATACAACAGAAACACTGAACACTGAAGGGGGAAAAAAAGCTTACCAACATTCTTGAACTCATCTGAAAAGAGGTTTTTAATTAAATGAAAAAAAGAAACACAAAGAAATATTAAATGTATAATAAATCAGAGTTAACATGAATGCAAATAAATGTATACCAGAGTTACTCTCAAGTAAAAATTGAGAATTACCGTTTGGGAAAACATCTTTCAGTTTCTGTGGGTAAAGAACACAGGAAACATGAGTTGGTTTATTACTGCTGATATAAATGTAGCAAAATGTGGGCACTTCTTATGACACTGACCTACAGCTAACTAGGCAACCATCTTGACACAGTCATACACAGAGCTTCTCTACTCACTCATACTAATTCTCCTTCGTACTTTTAGACAGATAAACACTTATGTAGCTATCATCACAGTAATGGATGCTTTTAGCTGGTTAGCACTTGCATTACACAAAAAAGGGTCCCGTCACATTTCTGTACTGGGTTTGGTGTGTTTAATTCAACATAATGGAAACTAGAAAACTATCCCTCACAACAGACATTGCAAAGCTGCTTAATAAAAATTTAAAAAAGTCATGCCAATAAAAAAAATATGTGCATTAAGTAATGCTCACCTGGTAATGTGATATTGTAATTATATGCTTCTTCAATTGAAACAGCTTGTTAAATTTGCAGTGGCAGAACTGTGGGGGGGGGAAAAGATGCATCTGTGAAAACAGGCATTTGCTTGCAAGCAAAGAATTTAGCAGATCTATCTAGGGATGCAGACTGCTTCTACAAACATTTGTAAAAGAATGGGTTGCTCTCAGGAGCTCAGTGAATTCCATCGTGGTACTGTGATAGGATGCCACCTGTGTAACAAGTCCAGTCATGAAATTTCTTTGCCACTAAATATTCCACAGGCAACTGTTAGTGGTATTATAACAAAGTAGTAGTGATTAGTGATTGACTGCAGAAATCTGGTGACCCCTGCACACTATGTACTGTGAACCCACTCTGCCATTTTATGTAGCCTACCAATTCACGGCTGATTTGCTGTTATTCACACAGACCTCCAAACTCATTGTGGCCTTTAGGTTAGCTCAAGAACAATACATAGAGAGCTTCAAGGAATGGGTTTCCATAGCAGAACAGCTGCATCCAAATCTTACATGACCAAGTACAATGCTTTCTATTATTAGATCTACTGATGCTTCTTTGTCTGCTAATTTGTCCATGGTTAGAAATCTTATTCAATTCAATTTTATTTATATAGCGCCAAATCACAACAGTCACCTCAAGGCGCTTTGTATTGTGAGTAAACACCCTACAATAACACAGAGAAAACCCAACAGTCAAAACGACCCCCTATGAGCAAGCACTTGGCGACGGTGGGAAGGAAAAACTCCCTTTTAACAGGAAGAAACCTCCAGCAGAACCAGGCTCAGGGAGGAGCAGTCATCTGCTCGACCGGTTGGGGCTCAGGGGACAGAGACAGGACAAAAGACATGCTGTGGAAGAGAGCCAGAGATTAATAATAATGATTAAATACAGAGTGAAGTATAAACAAGTAAATAAAGGTGAATGAGAAGAAACAGTGCATTATGGGACCCCCCCCCCTCAGCAGCCTAGGCCTATAGCAGCATAACTAAGGGGTGGTTCAGGGTCATCTGATCCAGCCCTAACTATAAGCTTGGTCAAAAAGGAAAGTTTTAAGCCTAATCTTGAAAATATGGAATCTATAATCTTATAGATTGTTGAATTTTTATGAACGAGTAATGAGTAATGTCGTGAATAGCCATTTTTATCCTCTTAGAAATATTGCAAAAGTAAAGCTAATTTAATCCTCAAAAGAGTCAGAAAATTCATGCTTTTATCACTTCTTGAATGATCAAATCTAACAGACTGTTTTTGGGACTGATCCATTCAGCTTTATCGCAAAAACAAATGGTCCAAAATGCAGCAGCCAGACTTTTAAACACAGCTAAGAAAATAAAGCACATCACCCCATCTTGTCTCAGAATGTTTTACTGTGTCTTCCATTAGAGTCTCAAGAGCATGAAGGAGATTCCAGGAGACAGGCAGTTACTCAAGGAAAAAAAATAATCCTTAACTCATCAGCAGGACTGGTATCTGGTCCTATGCACAAGGTGGAAAAGGATGAGCACTGCCAGATCCCTATAAAATGACCTCCAGCAGGCCACTGGTGTGAATGTCTCTCACCAAACAATCAGAAACAAACTTCATGAGGGTGAACTGAGGGTCTGACGTTCTCGAGTGTGCCCTGCATTCACGGCCTAGCAACATGGAGCTAGGGTTGGTGCAATATTGACAAAAATGTTAACTGGATATTTTCTGTAATTTTGTCGATAAAGATAATAAATTATATTTTGCATTATTTTAAAAATGTGTTTGTAAAAGTCTTATTTTTCTTAAACTTTAAGAAGTGCAAGCTAGTAAAATAAAAGACTTTCAAGACTTAACAGATATTAACATCCATACAGGGGGGTCAATCCCAGCATCAATGGGCTAAGGCGTGGTACACCATGGACAGGCCACCAGTCCATCACATGGCCAACACACACTTACGCATGCATTCACACTTACAGTCGATTTAGAGTGACCGATTGACCTAACATGCTTGTCTTTGGACTGTGGGAGGAAACCGGAGTACCCGGAAGAAACCCACACAAGCACAGGGAGAACATGCAAACTCCACACAGAATGGCCCGGACCGGGAATTGAACCCGGATGGTCTTGCTGTGAGTGAAGATGATCCTCGCCAAGGAATTAAATCTAAGGCAGTAGTAGCAGAGCCTGGCAGTGTCTGATTGTGTTCACTCATTTCCAGCTTTAGGTGTGTTGTTATGAGCATGCGCAGCAGCCTATACTAAAGCATGAAGTAGTGAACACATGGAGTTGAGGCGTTTTGATAGTTTTCCCCAGTCAGTAGCATACTCGATAACATCAGCTTGCGCATCTTTAACACGGCAATTAAGATATTATCGTAGACAATATATATCGCACACCCCTACATGGAGCCCAATTGGTATTTGTCATAGAATAGCAGAATTGGCAGGTCCACCACTGGCACCCTGTGATTTTCACAGATAACAGCAGGTTCGTGACAGATGTGAAAGGGCTTGGAGAAGCCATGGAGAGTGACCAGTTTGATGGTGGGTCAGTGATGGTCTAGGGACGCAGATGCACAGACCTCTACAGGCTAGGCAAAGGCACCCTGAGTGCCATTAGGTATTGGGATGAAATCCTTTAGGGAAGGAATCAACCCCAACCTGACCATCATTCACAAGTTAACAAGATCTTGTGATCTTCTTAACTGTTACACACATTATAGAGTTGAGGAAGGGCCTTTTAGCTGCTCCTTTTTCAGGTAGCTTCATATGCTTGACTTTGCAGATTTTCAATACCAAACACAATCTCCAAGGGGTTTGTATCTCCTCCCAGAATTAAACTGGGGATCTTCTGCTTGTTAGGTAAATATATAAACCACTACCCTATGGAGCCACTATTTTGATCTTCAGTACCATCACACAGCATCTTATGAACCATTTCTGACAGACTTCTAACCAACCCTAAGAGTTAATAGTCTGTTAGGCTTAACATGAACAAGTACAGCGATACTTTCAACTCAGCACTATGGTATTAGGTATTACTGTTGTCGAGTGAGTTGAGATCTTGATTACCTGATAGCCTAAACCTGGCACTGAGAGGTATGATCGTAATTCAAATTTATAGAAATATTGGAGAATGAATAATGTGATTAAGAATCAAATAATGATTGTAACTGTAATACAGAAATTATATTTCCAACGTGTTAAAGAAATTGTGAAATCATTGAGCTAAGGGTAAAAAAAGGGGAATTTGAAACTATGGCCTAAGGGCAAGTCAGGACAAGTTGAAGGCATGTACAGACATGTCCCAGTCTGGAAAGTATCTAAAAGACCCATGAGCGAATGAAGAATGTGGGGAAGTCCGAAGTTTAACACTGTAATTGGATGGAAACAATGGGGTGATAGTTGGTCACGAGGATGTATCGGAACTAGGATGTGTTGAAGCAAAGAGGCTTTATACGAGAATTCGAAGTGGATTTCTAAACTACAGCGTGAGGATTATAAAGGACAGTTGACAGAAGGATAGTAACATCTTCCTTTTGGACTTCTCCTTTTTCCATCACCGCACGGAGGCAGTTTCTAACAGATTGGACCAGGGTGTGGTCATCTTGGCCAGGCGACTTACTTGAAGCCTTTCCTTTTCAAAAAGGAATTATTGGACGAAATTGGACATTACTAGAATCCCCATTCATCAACCCAGCTCATAAGTAATTCATTTTGATTAAGTTTAATTTTCTGATTTTACTGAATTGATTCTGAGTATTAAGATTTTGATTAAAAGTTGATTTGAGCTATTGCAAATTGCTTAAGCTGAACCTGCAAAATAAAATCTGACCCTAAAAAGTCAGAAGGTCTCTTTTGACTATTATTTCACCCAATTTTTGGTACGAATAGTCTCTTGATAGTAAAACAACAGGCAAGTTAAGCTATAACATCTGGCTCTGTGGGTCACACTAGTCTACTAAATCCACTTAAACTAAATTATGTCCCTAGGGCTTTTTCCTTTCCTAGCCTTTAAATGTAACCTAGCCAGTACCAAATGTACTGATCCATTAGGGGTAAGCCACCACAACTGACGGGATGACCTCTGGCCCAGCTGCGTGAAGCCTTCCTGACTGGCAACCCTGAGGGGCAAAGGACGCGGGGCAGACGTCAGGACTAACGGTGGTTAGAAGCCAGGCGGGTTACCCCGCCACAGCTTAAGTAGTGTTGTCTTGAATTCAGCTGGGGTAAGACCCCGTTGACAAGCAACCAGGACCCTGATTAAACGGAGAGCTGTCACAACTGTAAGAATTGTGGGGGATCTAGCACGTGGCACCCAACGTGGGGCGCGAGTGGAATAAGAGGTTTTCACCGCACTCAAAAATAGAAGAACCCAGGTTGCCCGGAGAGATTATCATTCCCAGGATTGATTGAGGAAGCAGCACGAGGCAGTGTGGACTTCGTGAGCTGTTTGGAGCGGCCGTGGCGAGGTCAGCCGACACCCTCAACCTGTTCAGTGCAGAGCGATGCAGACGGGAGAAGTAGCAGCAGACATCGCTGGAGGACCCCAGACCAACAGGGACCCAGACGACTCTGCAGGGAGGCAAAAGCCTAACTCCATCCCTTGTCTCGGAGGTACCCAGAGAGGTTTTGGAGAAGGACAACTCGAGACAACAAAGACAAAGAGCGAGGAAAAGAAATGCTGATCAAGTCCGGAGATAGCTGAGGCAGCAAATGAGGGAGCACCAGAGGGGCCTAATTCAGAAGAAAGGTCCCCCCGGGAGTCGCCCAAGGCGCCCAGCGTGGACAAGACGGCAACGCCCCACCCTTCGGATGCAGAGGCAGAGGAAGACCTGGAGGCTATGGCGTCGGTGGATGTCGAAGCCCAGTCATGGGTGATAATTCACATCATCCCATGGGGAAGAAGTGAGACTCTGTAGTACAAACCCATGTAGCCACACATACACTCCAAGTACATCAAACTTCTGTGAAATCAAACTGTCCACTTAGGAAGCAACACTGATTGACAATCAATTTCACCATGCTGTTGTGCAAATGGAATAGAAAACAGGTGGAAATTATTGGCAATTAGCAAGACACTCTCAATAAAGGAGTGGTTCTGCAGATGGGGACCATAGACCACTTCTCAGTACCTATGCTTTCTGGCTGATGTTTTGGTCACTTTTGAATGTTGGTGGTGCTTTCACACTCGTGGTAGCATGAGACGGACTCTACAACCCACACAAGTGGCTCAGGTAGTGCTGCTCATCCAGGATGGCACATCAATGCGAGCTGTGGCAAGAAGGTTTGCTGTGTCTGTCAGCGTAGTGTCCATAGGCTGGAGGCGCTACCAGGAGACAGGCCAGTACACCAGGAGACGTGGAGGAGGCCGTAGGAGGGCAACAACCCAGCAGCAGAACCGCTACCTCTGCCTTTGTGCAAGGAGGAACAGGAGGCGCACTGCCACTGAGTTGTAGCGACTGCCCCTCTTGCAAGAGAATGAAACTCTTACAAGAGCTGGTCGAGGATGCCTGAAGCAAAGCAGTAACTGCATGTCTGTTTTGACTATACTGACTGAAGTGTCTTTGAAGCTGCAAATAGTACTCCAAATGACTGAGAGTGTAACATCATGCCTGCCCACCAAAACTTTGAACATGTTCAACAATAGCAAACTGACTTGCTGTATAATTGAGACACTTTGACAGTGTTGCTAGCTTGGCTTTGCAAAGGAGTGGTCAAAAGATATGTTGAACATTTGAAAGCCCATCCATGCTCATCCATGTCAGCCCTACAACAGTCCCCATCCTACCTCTAATAGCTCCCATACTCTATCCATATGAAATCCAAGTCGGCATTGGCTCTTTGCATGGCTTAACACTTTATTTACCACGGGACCACCTACAACCCATTAATTTCAAAGGTGCCGCCATTCACGGACTTCCAGCATCAATTACCATAATAACTCCTACACTTTGTCAGCTTTCAGAAACTGAATTTTTCCAATAAGACAAACAATTGCATAATTACAGTAATTCATAGCACATTTGATCAGAGTGTTGATCTCAGTGGTGATACCCTCAGCACTGACCAGCTGTTCACGGCAAGTAAGGGCAGGTAACAGGTGCATCGGGGGCGACTGCCGCCGTTAAAGGGTTACATATGTAACTTCTCTAAGTTGCCAATGTTGCCAGTATTTTCAGTTTGTGTGAGATGCATTGTGTTTTAATTACCATGTGGTCATGTCCCGGTGTTTTACATATCATGCTGGCCACAAGAAACTGACTTTTTCCCCCCTCCTGCTTTCTCGCTCTTTATTGTGGTCAACCTTTTTTGGGGTGCAAACCTATTTGTCCATCTACTTTTTCCACTTCTTTGTTCATTCCCTCACATCTATTCTGATAGTTTCAGCAATGTCCCTGCAGGGATTTTCTGGCATTTGTGTCCTTCTATTGTTGCTATGATTATTTTTCTTTATATTGAGATGATTACCATTTTCTCACTAATAAATTTTTTTTTAAAAACTGTTACAAAAAAGCATGTGGAAAAGCATGGGAGGAATCGACTGTGCTGAGCAGGCCATTTACAATTGTTGCAGGCTGCTTCAACTCGACATGTAGTTACATTCTGAAGAGGTGCATGTCAGGTTATCTTGTAGGTTCCCGTGTAGGATTTAGAGGAGCACTGCAATGTCTGGCCTCACATGGCGAGAGTATGCAGGCAGTTCCCGGAGGATTAAGGAATTGATACCTTTGACTGGCCCCCACATTTCCCTGACCTAAATCCAAAATAACACATCTAAGACATTATGTTTTGGTCCATGCGACCTCAGACTGTCCAGGAGCTCAGTGACGCCTGGTCCAGATCTGGAAGGAGATCCCTTAGGACACATCCTTCGTCTTACTAGGAGCATGCCTAATGACACATTTTGTCTAATGCCCCAACATTTTCAGGCATGCATACACATGGGGTCCATACAAACTAGTACCATTTTTAGTTGCTGCAATGAAATTACAGCAAAAATGGACTAGCCTGCTGCATCTTTTTTTTCGCGCTTTGATTTTTGGGATGTCTTTGAATTCAGTCCTTTGTAGGCTAATGATTTTAATTTCCATCAAACAATGTGGTATTCTTTCATTCCTAATACATTACCCAGTCCATACTTTGTAATGGAGGTTGGTGACCAAGGGATAAGGGATTTGCAAAAGGCAATACGCAAACAATGCAATCTGCCTTTTCAGACCAACAGAGAATGTACTACCAATTCAGCCACATCTGTTCAAAGAATTCTATAAGACCAACTTTCAATTTAACATCGAAAATATTATCCTTCTTATGAAATACATGAAATGGTAACTGAAATACAGATTACCATTTTTTTCTAATGGAATATAAACTAAATTATACCTCATAGCAATGTTAGCAGGCTACTTGCAACCTTTCTAATATTTCAGTCTGCATCCTGTCAATAAAATCTGCTATCACCATGTTAGTGATTTTAAAAGACATTTTAATAAAAAATCAGCCTTTCTTCAAGTAGATTAGATTATCATTTTGTTTTGTATCAAGAATTTTGTAATTCTTCTAGTAAGGGTACCAACTACCATGGTATTGTGATATCCCCAGTATTCCGGGACTTGAACCTTGGCTTAAACTCTACTTTGAAGAGCATACATAGTCTCGGTGCCAGCCTGTTCCTCACCCTCCTACTCACAGCCTACTGACCATCTTTCCTAATGCTCCTGATTTAATCTAGCAGGTTAAAATTTTGTTGCGTCTTCTTAGTCAAATGTCACCCGGGTAAACGGTCATGTCTCCCATACCCAATTTTAGAAGTAACTAAGTTAGATTACAAGTTACTTCTTTATTGCAGAAAGTAACTTGTTAGATTACTTGTTACCATTACTAAGTAACACATTACTGACATCACTGGTCAGCTATCCTGTGTTCAAAGTTTCCTCTGGTTCTAATTCTGAATAAGCACTCCTTCCTTTCCTGAGGCTGGTTCAAAGTCAGCTGATTTTTTACCTGCTTCATAAAAAATAAGGGTCATGGTAGTAGGTACTACACAGACTTACATCCACGTTGTGTCTGCCTCCTACTGATCATTGGTATTTTATGAAATTTGCCTTCTGCTCTTGAGACTCTTAAGGCCTTTACACATGAGAGGTGTAAATTCCATGCCAATGTTTTTTGCGTTAAAAATATTCTTTCGGACTCCCCTGTTAATACACCAATTCACACCAACCGCGCCATTTCACAGGACAAATTTGCACCATTTACTTTTTCAGATCAAGTTTGATTTTTCTGACTTTCGCAAGCAAACAAACAGATCTGACCGATCAAAGCACTGCATTTAGCAACATGTAAGCTTATATAGCAAAACGTGCACCAATACACTAAATATACAGTGATGTGGGAACAGTAAAAATCATACTATTTTATCTTAGACACACAGCTACATGCTGCTCTGGGTGAGTTGGCTCTCTGAAATTATTTCTCTGCCTCTTCAGATGTGATCCCAACTCTGCCAACAAGAGCTCAAACTGCCCCACTGATATCCTGAAATACGCACAAAAGCAGCCGTGATGCAGCTTCAACTCCAGGATCAAACCATGAAACGCTCCCTGCTGCTGCGTTCTTATGAACGCTGGCTGAACCCAGAATCTCCATTTTTTTCCTTCTCTTGTTTAGAAATGTCAGAACCTCATTACATCGACACTTGATATCGACGTCATTTTTTTTCCCCCACAGTGCGTTTTATGAGAACGATTTATTCACAAAAACGCAGGTAGGTTACACAACAAGTTCACATCCAACTATTTGGAATCATGTGTTGTTTTTAATGCAATGCTTCCAGTATATAATGGCCTTTACTGTGTCCACAAATATCTACCCAACTCAATATTCTGAGTTGACTGAACCAAAATCTTATCCGCTAAAGAGTCAGTTGACTTCCATGTCAATACCAAGCCTGCAAAACAGCCATGTCTCTTAGCTGGCCTCCATTTATGGAGCAACTTTCTCTGCTGGCTAACAGCCTAAGGAACATCTGTCCCACCTCTGTAGCTTGCTACCTGCTCAACCACCCAAGAGACACCTCCAGCATAGCCCTTGAAAGGTTCTGCCTTCAGCCATACTTCTGGGCCATCTTCTTTAGTAACCAAGTTTATCTGATCCAGGGTTCTAGCCAGGAAAAAAATTCAAAGCCCAGCAATCGGACAACTGGGGGAAGGTTGGTCCCCTGGAAGTTGGACGATAGTTTGCTAGGGCTAATAGCTGTACCCACTTGCTAACTGCATCAGTTCCATTGGGAAACTTAAAACAAAATTAAATTTAAATAAAAATTCTGTTTCCCATAACCTTTAGTCAGTTAAAAATTCATAGGCCAATCCTTATAGTATCCCTGGCACCCTAAAGCTGCCATCTACTAGATGTTTCTCTGTCATGTATGAGCTACCCCTCTTTGTTTTCTCTTTCAGAGGAAGAACGGGAGAGTCGCATCCACTCCTCCACTGGCATCTTTCAGTGCATTTGTCCATCATAGTGGGTAACTGGATACCAACAATGCCACTGGCAATTTAATTTCCAGATGGCAAGCACAAAGTAGTTTTGTAAACTCCCTGATAAAAGCATATCTATTATGATACGTGCAATAAATCAAGGTCATCATGGGCTTAATAGCATCAGTTTAAAATAAACATCAAAATAGGTAAAGAGCCAAAAAGCATAACAGAACAGAAATTTAAAAAGGGACACTCCACCAATTTTATACACAAAAGTAAGAGTAAGAGTGGTCATTTCCAGAGCTTGATTTATGACAATTCTGATTATTGCTGCTTCACACCTTTATGGAACAAATTAATTGCTGGGGTGTCCCTTTAAAAAAGAACAATGAGTCATTGACACTCACTGGCCACTTTAGTTAGTACACCTCGGTAGTGCCAGGTTGGATCTTTTTTCAGTCTTAATTCTTCATGGCACAAATTCAACAAGGTGCTATAAAGTTTTTGGTCCATACTGATAGCATCACACAGTTGAAGTAGATTTGTCAGCGGCACATCCATGATGTGAATCTCTCGTTCCACCACATCCCAAAGGTGCTGTCTTGAATGGTGACTGTGGAGGCCATTTGAATACAGTGAACTCAGTCATGTTAAAGAAACCAGTTGAAGATGATCTGTGACGTGGTGTGTTAGCCTCCTGGAAGCAGGCATCAGATGATCGACTCATCAAACCAGGCAACATTTTTCTGATCTTCTGTTGTCTAATTTTTGACAGAGCCCGTGTGAACTGTAGCCTCACTTTCCTGTTCTTAGTTGACAGGAGCAGCACCTGATGTGGTCTTCTGCTGCTGCAGGCCATCTGCTTCAAAGATTTAAAAATATGCCTTCAGAGACGCTCTTCTGCATACCTGGGTTGTAACAAGGGGTTACCTGAGTTACCACTGTCTTCCTGTTTGGCTGGACAGCTTCAAGCTTTCTCCTCTGACATAAACATGGAATTTTCTCCCAGAGGAGTTTTGCTCACTGGATAGTTTCTGCAGACCAGACTCTGTAAACCCTAGCGATGGTTGTGTGTCCCATTAAATCAGCAGTTTCTCAAATGCATAGAACCAGCCCATCTGGCACCTACAACAATGTGATGCTCAGAGTTACTCAAACCGCTGTTCTTCCCCATTCTGATGCTCAGTTTGAATTTTACCAGGTCATCTTCACCATATCTACATGTTTAAATGCACTGAATTGTTGCCATGTGATTGGCCAATTAGATATTTGCATTATCAGGCAGCTGAACAGGTGTACCTAATTAAATGGCCAGTGAGTTTACACAATTGCACTGGATTTGTTACATTCAATTTGCAATACTGCAACATGCTCCTGAGTTGCATCCTCATGCCCTGAGCATTAAAATTTAGAAATTCCTTTCATCCATTTTCTTCCACTTATCCTTTCCAGGGTCACGGAGGGGCTGGAGCCTATTCCAGCTGTCACAGAGTGCGAGTCAGGGTACACCCTGTACAAGTTGCAATCATCAGACCAATGTTCTGTTTTGATGAGAGACAATAGGTCCAGCTTGGTCTGGCTGTAGCTGCTTCTTCTGGCAATGTGTTCCATTATAAAAATTATGGAAATATGCCAATTTTTTAGAGAACATACAGTGTTGGTTATTCAGGTCTCTTTCTCCAAATCCTTCGGTAATGTTGCCATCACTCAGCTGGCATCTTTCAGTTCAGAGGTCCATCATGCTTGTTATTGGATGGCAAGTAAATTACCAGTATGCAGTAACAAAGCTATCAAAATCCAGTCCTGGCTTCTTTTGACATGGTGTCACCTTATTTGAAGCAATTCCATTTTCTTAACCACTTGTCCCTTTCTGGACCACAGGAGGGGTGGGTTGTGATAGACTGGGCAGGCTGCCCAGTCTATCACAGGGATAACACAAAAAGACAAGCGTTCATGCTCGAGTTCAGCAAATGCAGTTTAAAAGTTGTGAAAAAAACAAGATACCCCATGTTTTCACATTCTTCCTGCTGCTAGAACTTATGGATTAATCCTAGAAGATTTGTGGCGTTTTGTTTTTTTATTTTACTTCTTATAAAGTTAACACCAATGATAAACTCATCTGTATCAATTGTGGCCCAGCATGGAGATTTCAGATGCTTTTATCATTTCTCCCTTTCATTTGGATGCTATGGTACCAGCTAGGCCTTGGGCTTTGTAAAAAGTGAGAACACAACATTGTTCTCTCACCTCTACTATATTATTCATTCTGGAGTGAAACAGAATACCTTTGATTGTAATTCAATTATCTCCATGAAGGGGAATGGAAAGACAATGACTTCTAAAGACTAAGGACAGTGTCCCAGTTCACAAACATTTCATGAATTTAAAACTGAATTTTGCCAATACTTTTTCTACCTCGGAAGTTCACACTTAGATCCAGACTTGTAATAAATCTGGTTCACGTGAACCTGGTGCAGTGTGGTTTAGACAGAAAAAAAGTGAAAACACCATTGGCAAAAAAAAAATTTTTTTAAAACAAATTCATGTGTGAAACACTTAGGGTAAAAGCATTTTCCCCAAAAAAACAAAAACAGACCAATTTTTTTCTATTGGCTCCAAACAATTCTACAACAAGCCTTAATATAGGATCATAAAACAGAGCGTCCATTTCTACTTGTTGCCCTTATATCAAATTTGTGTAAAGACTAGGCTTACCTTTCAGTTCCCTTTATTATATTTATGCTTTATGTCCTCTCAGACTATTAAACTCCACTACTGTGGCGGCAGCTGGGAGGGGAAAAAAAGTCTCCATCTCTCACTCACACACGTTTGATTGAGGAAGTCTACCGGCAGCAGAGCAACGGATTTTTACAACTGACAATAAAACTATACTATTAGAAAAATATTTAGGGATAAAAACACAATAAAGCAACACTGCTGCTGCTAATATAATAGGGCGCCTGGTTATTAATGGCCATATAATTTAAATGCATAGGCAAGTTTGTTATAAGGTCCACAAGTAAAATAAGTACTCTGTTTTGTTTTTATGTGTGAATTATACATAAATTTCACTGCTGACGCTGTAAAAAAAAAAAAAAAAAGAAGAAAAGGAAAAAAAACCCCGAATGTGCTTCTGATGAGGATCAGTTAACAAATGCACACTTACAGTCTGTCAACATGACACGAGCAACAATTTGTGCCGCTATCTAGACGGCCACGCGTTTTGCTCACACAAAGAAACGTAACGTGTTTAAAGCGCGCTACCGCGACGTTGAAAAAGTCCGCCAACCTGAAACTGCATTGCCTCGAACCACACGCACGGATCAAAGTACCCACCTGGCAACTATAGCTGCACTCCATAGCCAAAGTTTACTGGCGCTGTATGCAAACTAAAAACTCTTCTCTCCAGGTAGAAATGTATTTTTTTAAAAAAGAAAAAAAGTCGTCATCGGCTCATCGGAGGTGGCTGCGGGCAGCTCCAGTCCAAACAGCAGTCAAGAGGAGAATGTTTCCCTCCAACCCAGGCTCACAGCTGACCCGAGCGCACATTTTAAGGCAGTGGAGGACCAGCTCCTCCCTCCCCCGACACTTAATTTGGTAATCTAGCAGGAAGTTGGGTGTGTTTATCTGTAAAACGCGGGCAGCGAAGATCGATCCATCCATTTTCCAGACGCGCCTCCTTTTCTTAAACACTTTGGATAGGAGAATTCTTAAGGACTTAGGAAAAGAGAAGAGCATTGCGCTGAGAGTCCCTACACCAGTTTCCTTAATTATGTGACTGTTGTTTTTGAATGTGGGTCATACAAACAAGAATAAGCTGTAATTCGTTACAAAAGGGATACAATTTTAAAGAATAAAAAATAAATGGCCACACCATTGCAGCGCAAAAATATTTTCTACCGTTAAAAAGCTACTGGATTTATGGCGTCAGTTTTGTGACTGAAAGTCGGAGATGGTGTATTTTTGCAGGTGGCATATGTATTTCTAAGAGTTTCTCTTTTAGGAGAAGAATATTTAAATGAATCGTGCAAATGTTGTTTACTAAGGTTTGAAGCGCCCCATTTACTGCCAATTGCGCGCCAGATGCGCGTTTTTACGAATGTGGCGCAGTAATAGTAATAGCCTTCATTAACACATGGATGGCTCGGGGTCTGACGGTAAATGTTTCGTGTTCTTCTACACGCCGCAGTTATTCTCAGCTGCTCTAGATAAAGCCTGCGGTCCGCCATCGGTTTCTTTAAGGACCTCAGGCAGAGTGCCCAGCGTTTTCTACCAGAAAAGTTATCCTTGAAAACATACCGATTCTCCTTCATCTTCCTCACAGCGGTCTGGATTCCTTCGCTGTTTTCAAAGAAAAAACATGCGTAAAGCTCAGACTGTATTATCACTCGCTCCCTCACGTTCCCTCGTCTGATCTGCTGGATTTTGAGCCGCTAATTTGCACTGCTCTCGGTAGAATGCTGGTTATACCTTAAGTGAGCTGGCTGGGTATAGTAGATTATCCTGCGGATACAATATTACAATAATTTACCCTGCTTAGTGTATCAGCCCCAAAATGAAGTAACTTTCTTCGTCCTTGTTTAGGATTTCTATGAATTTAAATTCCCTCCATCCATCACTTATCCCAGGAGATTAAAAATTAACACGTGATAATCCTAAAGGCTGCAATACAGCAGCAGGTATTAATGCTAATGCAAATTTAAATAAGCAGAACCTTCTCCTTTAATAAAGTATGGTGCCCACGTGTGGTGTCTGATGCTCTGGATCTCTGATAACTGCTATCAAGGAAAAACAGAGGTCATAAAAGGAGCATTGGCTCCAGGTCACTCCACTCAGAGAGGAACCTTCCTAAGCAAAATGGAGTTCAGGAACCCTGCCCCCAATCTTTAGGATCCATACACTTTCAGCTTTGGCGAGCATGAAGTGAAATAAAGGAAAGTAGCTTGTACAAAATAACTGTTTCCACAAGCATCTGTCATGTCAACACTGGGGTCAAAAGCCTAAATTTGTCTTCCTAAACTCAGATTCTGACTTTAAAAATTCTTAGAAATATGCTTAAAACATATTAAATGTGTAAATCACAGAGGCATTTGTGTTCATAACAAAGAGCAATATTGTCATCAGTAGATATGTATACAAGTGAACCACAGTTACCACACTTCTTAGTGAGTATTTGTTTCTTAGTCTACACCATTAAAACTCAGGAAATCCTTAACTCATCAGTTGGATTTGCCGTTAGGCTCTGCTTCACTCCTGACAGGTACCCAACCCCCACTGCACATGTGTGGATACTAAAGATGGGGGGCGGGGTTTCAACACGCCATTTTGTTTAGGCACAACAACCCACCTCTCATGACACAGCACCCCACACACTTTGAGAATCTTCAGTGAACTCATGGTAAACTATTGGGTATTTCACCACTTTGAGTTTTGACCCATGTTGCATTAATCAGTGTGTCTATGACCTCCAAGGAAGATGTTTTTGGCAGCATTTACATGTGTGTCATTCTGTCTGTAAAGACGATAGCTCAAAAGGTTTTGTAATGAATTCTGATAAAACTTTGTAGGGGTGTAGAGTGGGGTCATGTTAACAACCCAGTAAAATTTGGCTTACATCCACCAAGGTCTTCAATGTCAACATAATGATTTATATAAAAACAAATTGACAAAAAGCCTTACACCTTAGAAACTATGATTCTTACAAGTGTGGTGTTTAATGTCAACACATAGAAAGTACCACATAAAAATGTAAAATATCATGTCACATTTGACTTCTGACCTCTCCTTCAAGGTCAATAGATTGATCTGCAGGTCAAAGTGATACAGAGCTATTTAAAACTATGTTCTTACAGGCATTGTATGTAGTGACAACATATAGGAAATTTTATTTGGGGATCAAATCAAGTCAGTGAAGTTGTGTCGGAAATTCCCTTTGGATTTCCTCCCAGGTTTGTTGATTTGAGAAAGAGCGGGCATGAGTCAGTTATGAGTTAAGCTCGTTTTATTAATACATCAATCAGTTATAAAAATCACTGTAAGTTCATAAATGACACACTAAATATGTTGTAAAAGGTGCATCTTGAGAATGCATTTGCAACAAATACCGTGATATTCAAGTTCAAGCAGTTCTATGCGGTTCCTCCCTAGGATGCTGCGCAACGCAATCTGCCGACTTCCTGTCTCTATCTGCTTTTATGCTACTTCTAAGCTGTGACTTTCGCAGGAGCTGAGGCTAAATATACTTCTGTTGCTGGGCAGATATGTGCTCTTCTCAGACGTTGTTTTTTCTTCTATGTCTCGAGTTCTTCCTGTTGTTGTCTGAACCTCTTGTCCTTACCAAAGTTGCACACTCAATCTATTATGTGACATGAGCAAGTTATATAGGATAAGCAACTTATGTATTATACGCAAGCTGTCCTTCAAGTGTGCAGTCCTTCCCATTCCTTGTATCAGAGGGGCGAACATGATCCCCTATGAGAGCTTCTGACCGTCTCACCTATCTGCATCACTACAACTTTTATGCCGTTTGCGCAGTTTAAAATGAAAATACTTTTGGTCAACAGTATAATATCTCA
>JAMQGT020011022.1:0-58848 GCA_024447675.2 Pterophyllum scalare
CACACACACACACACACACACACACACACACACACACACACACACACACACACACACACACACACACACCCATGTGTGTGTTGCCCCGGTATGATGATTTATTTGCTGCCCCCAAGCTCACTTTCTTCCTTACCTCTGGTGGGATCATTTATCCGAATCTTGTGGTTTGTTCCTTCGCCGTGCAGAAACAGATACATACATCTCCAAGATCTTACCCTTCCGAACCAGCTCCAAATATACAGAGTCTGAGTTCAGTCTGTACCTTCTTCCTGCAATCCCGTCATAAGCAGCCCTACCAAGGCCCAGACAGCTGCCCAGACTTCCTGAATTGCAGCAACAAGCCAGGTATCTCCAGGTCCAATTCGGAGAAATCCCAGTGTCCAAAAGCCAAATGTATATGTCCTCCATCGACACAACAGCCAGGCATGTCATCTTCCACACCACACAGGAATCCATAACGTAACCAGCTGGAATGTCAATTAATAAGAGGGAAGCAGGTTTCTCCTTCCCCCAATCTCCTCATGTTCTGGTAACATGTTTCTTTATTTATTGTTCCAAGTAAAGAGTGTGCAAAAGAGAGAAATTACTGAATGACTTCACTATGAAGTAGCTAGGCAATGATCGGGTATCATGTACCATGTAGACTGCACATACACATGTAAAGATCGAGGATGCTTTTAAAATGAAATGGTTGTTGGTGGAGTATGTAGTTCCAAAAACTCTAAAACCAAATTAATACACTCAATTGTGGCAAGATGATTTGGGTGGACAACTACCAGAATTTTCCTGTGTGCTTTCCATAAAATTTTTAGTGTTTTGTGGGCGTAGTTATGTACATAATGCAATGAACAGGATACCCACATCGCTCATTGTCAGTCTGTCACCTGCTGGAGGTACTCCTGGTGTTGTAGCATTGGGTATGTTGATTACCAGAGAGCTAAAGCCTGTGAATTAAAGCAAAGCTCAGCTGGAGAGAAGGGCTTGTCCTTCCCCAGGTGCCAAATGGAATCTGCAGTTATTACCATAATGCTTTCCTCCAGCTCATTTTACTCCAGCTTACTGCAGGGTGCAGGAAGAGCTGCACCCAGTTAAGCCAATGCAGCAGAATCTACGTTCTGGCCTTTACTACTGTAATGTAGTCACATCACAGTAGTCTGTGATGGTAGCATGACATACATCAGTTAAAAAGTCAGTATTTTCAGGGCTGAAACTACAGGAATGTAGCAATACTAACTAAGAATAATTATGAACCCTGGTGTGGGATTTCTTTTGTCTTCGCCCTGTGAGAGGTGAATAGGCATTGTGACATCTCACTTTGTCTGCTCGCACACCTCAGGCTCTAGAGAACAACATGATAGATCGGCTCCCATCTGACTGCACCACACAGTCTGCTCAACAATGCGCCGCCACCCCCCCCACCCCACCCCCCATCCTTAGACTGTTAATGAAACACAGGAAAGTGTTTACACTGGTTCTTAAAAAGCTGAGAGGAACATGTGTGGCCCAGTCCATAACCTGACCTCTTGTGGCACTAAATAAAATAATGACATTACCTGCAATGTTATTAGTTTCTGGATTCAAACAAGCATTTCACATACCACATTTACAGCATTAGAGCCTGACTATAGACTTCTGAGGATTAATTTTTTAAGTCGGGTTCCGCATTTTGTGAAATCGCCATTGCCAAAGTCATCTCTATCACTTTGGCGATGGGATATAAAGATCTTAATACTACAATACCCATAAGCCTTGGCTGGTACTGCCACAAAGAAGGAGCTACAAGCGGGTTAAAAATTTACTTTTAATGGAGTTAATCAGATATAGGCCACTGAGGATTTAACCAGTTTCATGTCCATCCAAGCTGGAGAGCTGCTCAAACTGTGAGTCATCCAATAGTGTCTATGAGGGCCAGACATGCCTCCCCCTTGAAATGTGTTCTGTGGCTCTGAAATACATACCTTTCTAAACTCTGTGAAAGCAGCCCATATGACCTAATCAGGCTCTTTTGACACTGTTATCTGAAAGCATATGTTACAGACTTGGGATTTGAAGTTTGAAAGCTCAGGACAACATGCTAGTGCACTGCGTTGAAGGTAAATGCAGGTGCAGGCTATTAGAGTATTTGACTATTGGCAAATCTCAGGATTTTTGTGTGAGACCTTCAACATATAGGTTGCTCGGTCTCTAAACGCTATTCTGAAATTGATGACACAAGCTTTTGAGGGAAAAAAAAGAAAATATAACCTCTGTAATCACAAGAAAGCCATTTGAAATGCACAATACCATAAAAGTGCATATTCACCATGAGATCTGCAGGGTGAAGGCTCTCTATAGGCACAGTTACAGATTGCCTGGTCCTTTTCAGCTCTTATACAGCCTTCAATTTGCAAGCCATTAAGAATGCGATTAATACAAGCACCTTTAATAATGAATTTTAACAAGTAAAAAGGTAGTCTCCCTGTACCTGTGTGGGTTTCTACAGGTACTCTGGCTTCCTCCCACAGTCCAAAAACATGCAGGTTAGGTTAATTGGTGATTCTACACTAGATGTAGGTGTGAATTAGACATATCCAGCAAACATGTCCCCTTGGGGCCTGTGTGGGAACACTGTGGGCACACACCCACACAGCCCATTGTGGGCTTCAGTACCAACTTGAAATCTGGTTAATGTGGCCTGCTGCGAGCTCTGGCGCTGTGCTTAAATGTCCCCATCATTGTGGCTCACATGTGTCCACAGTGGACTGCCCACTGTAAATAAGGATGCTTCTTCTTTTTCTTTCTGTCAGGCCAAAAAAAAAATGCTCTTAGAATGAATCTCTTAGAAATGAAATTTGCCCTGATAACTTTCATTTCTTTAGTTCCTTTTTCAAAAAGTATGGTGTTTGCCTATTATAAATAATATCCCAGCAAACATGCCAGTGCAGGTCCACAGTGGGGCTGTGTGGGTATCCCACATGGGCTGTGATTTGGGCCCACAGCAGTTTTGCCCTTCAGGGCCCCTGTATGGGTTTTCACTAGGCACACAGAAAACCCTCATGGGGACCCAGAGGGGAAAAAGTACTATGGCCCCACATGGGCTACATGGGGCCCCCATGACAGTTTTTCAGTGGACAAGTCCATGGTGGGTTGCCCACTGAAAGCTGTCATGGGGACCACAAGGGGTAAAACTTCTGTGGGGTTTGCATATGCTAACCCAAAGGGGCCGCACTACGGGGTGCCCACAGAATTCCCTCTTCCATTCCCAAAAGGGCAAAATTCCCATGGTCCCTACATGGATACTGTGCAAGACCACTGTGGGGGGAGTTTTAAGTTTACCTTTATAAAATAAAGGAGTGAGGGATGGTAGACAAATCACTGGCAGGCATATTAAGGAGAACCCATTTTTTCAACATTTAACAATGTATTATTTTTATTAAAAAACCACAAGAGCTTTCATTGCATATTATTTTATTAATATTATAAAATTATATTTACAATGATGCACTGAAAACTCTTTTTCCCCTCAGAAACAGGGTAAGTCAAATTTCAGGAGGGGTTTTGCCGCCATAGGTAACTGCCTACAAGCCAAATTTGTCTCTACCCTGGATGTCTTTGAAGTTTTTATTTAATCACAGCCCTCAACTTTATTAAAGAGATGTAAGAAATCAGAGCCCCTTTAACATCCCTGTCGAGCTAAGCAGCCCCTATTCATTAACCGAGAGATTCCATTCTAGTAGAATGTTGTCTTTAATTACCAAAAAACTGCTTTTGACGCATTAGTGTAGGTCTTTTAACAACTGTTTCAGCCACATAATGCACAGAATAAGGATTGGATTTTGAGCTTTGGTTTGCAGCATCATCCCTCACTGTACTGTTCATTACTGTAAACTTTTCTTTGCTGTTTTCATGACTCTCAGCCTTTTACAAAATGCTGTCTGTTCTCACTTCAAAGCTGTGAGCCAGGCTGAATAATTGCCGTATCGCTCCGTATGGCTCCCCACCCAGCCCGCTCTGTGGCTCTGTGAGCTGATGGAGCTGGAGCTGAAAGCTGTAGCAGTGATTGTTTTTAACCTGGCTGTCAGGTTGCTACTGACAGCTGAATCATCATGGCAGAGGGCAACACCGCCCATCCAACAGTGATATCTGTATTAAACAGAATTTGATTGTGGCTTTATGATAGGACTTGTTTCACACTGGTTATATTAAAATGGATTTGCGTATTTCATCTGAATAAATGCATCTCTTTGATTAGAAAGCTCTGTGCATATGAAAGCCTTCTTTGGCGATGTATTGACAAGAATCCAGGAAATGTTGAAACGTGTGTTTTTTTTTTCTTATTTCTTTTTCCATGTAACCCCTGCGGAGTAAAAGTAGCATGATGTGTGAACACTATGATTCGTTGCAGGTTGTAAATTGTACTTTGAAGAACACATGTAATCATAAACTATTGATGGCCCGTGTTTCTGTATTCATCATTAATTCATTCATGCATCTGTACTCGTCTGTTCTGTTTTATTTGGCATCATTTTAATAAGTTGTACAAGGAGCTTCTGATGATGGAACGTGTTTTTTTGTTTGTTTGGCTGGTTGATTGTTTTTTGTTCTCAGAAGCCAGACTTGCTGAAATGCGAAGCGCACATTTGAAATGAGATTTTCCTGAAATATTTGGTCTGCACCAAAAATTCAGATCACAGACCTCGTGAACAATCACCTCTCGTCTTCAATCACTGCGAGAGGTTCACATCAAGCGTTCATCACTTTCTGTAAGTGCTGTCTTTGGGGTTGTCTTGACAACCAGCTCAGGCTCTATGTGCACAATGCATGTTTGAGGTTGGCCCTCATGGGTGCTCGCCTCGCCCCTCTGTGCACCATGTGCTGCTGCTGATTAGCTTGTCCCTGAGCAGGCTGGGGTGGTGCAGGCTGTGCAGCATCTGATAAAGCCTAATTGATACGGCCACCGAGGGAGGCCTTTGTGTGCTTTGTTGGCCCAGCGAGGCGCAGCAGAGTCAGACCTTGTCAGTGTGGCTGCTTAGACAATAGGAGCAGCTGTAACTCAACTCTGAGGAGTAGCGATGATGGAAACGGGGACCTTCTCAGCTATCGATTGACTTGGAAAGACTGATCGTGGAGGGAAGGAATAGGTTGTATGCGACACAAGATTGTCGGGGCAAACCTTTTGCTCAGGAGATCCAGATAGAGCCATGGTGTCTAGTGCTTGACATCTCTATTGGGGCAATAGCAGCTTATAACTGGATAGGCAGCACAGGACAGCAAGGACTGCTCAGCATTAACAAAGGCAGCAGCAGGGGGATGCAGGTTCAACCCCCTCCATGTGGCCCACATACACACAGGCAGATGCTGAGTTGGGACTGTACCATGGGGGGTGTCAGTGTTGTTGCCATACAGTACAGTGTAAACTGTGCATGATTTGCTTTGCTCCTCAAAGTGTAAGTCATTCGTTTTAATCAAGTTCTTTTTTTTTATTATTCCCAAGGACTCCATGCAGAATGACACCTTTAATCTAAGCTTCTTTTTTTTTTTGACTGGCTGACAAAATGTTGAAGTTCAAAGCTTTTTGTTTGGATTACTGGCAGTTCCTCTGTCTGCAGCCTCTGCATGGGTTCTATAAAAGGTAAGATGCTTTGTGTGTTCATTATGAGACTTCAGTATTTTGCATTTTCTAAGACTTGGGGAAAAAAACACTGCTATGGAATGCTAAAATAAAAGAATTCTTTGTCACATCATGAGTCAGTTCCTCTTGTGGAAATGTAATCATATGCATAGTCTTTTAGTTCCCCATATAACCATGAATGTAAAGTGCCATGTTTGACCCAATCATGACTGGCAGACAGCTACCACTTTCCACCCCCTCTGCTTTTTTTTATGTCAAAAGAGAGGATGAAATGGGGACAAAGGGCCACGTGTCAGCGAGGTCAGCTGGTCTAAATAAAAGAGCTATTGTTGTGGTTTGCCTCCGACATGATCCAGCGCAGTATTCAGTCCATTGTACGTGTGGTCCCACTCATAGTTATTGGCTTGGCAGCATGAGGAGACACGTGCTCTGTGGTCCTATGTCCGGATCAGTGTTGCACTGGAGCAGCCGTAGTATTGCATCCAGCTGTTTGTTTGCTTGCCCGCTTGCTTTTGTTTGTACTGCCAGTGTCGGTGTTTACTTGCATATACTGTATGTTAACAAATGTGGAACTATTTGTATGAAAATGCACCTATTAATTCCTGCTATTCCTTCTGGTTAAAGTGCAATTAACTTAGATTTCACACATTACAGTCGATATGGGATGCTGTACTACTCAGCTGGAAATTGATCCTGATGAGGTCATGGGGCTACAGAAATCCCATGTCACACCCTGGGGGTGCTACAGTTTGGAAAACATGGGCATTTAGGTCAAACTAAAGCAGCCAATTGAGTATGGGAGTTGTGTTAAATTTATTCAGTCGAGATACTTCAGTTTCTGCTGCTCCAGCTTTTTCAGTTCCTTTTTTTCCCTTTTGTAACCCACATTTATAGAGATGAAATATTAAATTAGTAGAACACAATCAGATGATTTGGATTAATTTTTTAGTGCAATGTCTACATTAGGAACAACTTTACAAAAACTATACTCAATAAGTGACCATTTATATGATGATTGTCCTGTCAGCTAGCTAGCTATTTTTTTCTTTTCTTTATTTTTTTTATCTATTTATTTTTTGCAGTTAGCAATAGTATACCAGCTACCACTTTGCTCATGGATCTCACTTCTTGATTTCTAATTTTTTAATGAGGTATTCCCAGTTACAAGAAGTGTCGTCATAGGACTTGATTAAACTATTTCTTTGTTCGGTCTGTCCCATGTTGCTAACACAATCTAATGCTAGCTTCTCAGTTCCAACTGGAAGGAGGGCAAGATAAACACAAGCTAAGCCCTGACCCTATTCCATAGCTGGGTGTGTTTTTCAGGTTCCCCTTATGTGCTCCATAGATGGGAAACCTAGGACCCTTTGCCATGTTTCCAGTATGTGAATATAAATTAGCAGAATGTAAGAACTTGCAGATAGCGTATTAATATCAACATGGGAACGTCTTTTAATCAGCGGTCCAAAGTAATATGTTATATTGTGTAAGAGGGTGGGTCAGAATACTTACACAGCAGGTTAAAAGCTTGCATGTTTAAGCTTATATAAAAATAACTACATAAATAATTGAACAATGATGAATTTTCTGTCCAAAGATTAGCTGAGACATCAAGAGTTGTTGACCTTTAGTATGGCTACTAATGGTCTATTACATGAGTTTTGTACTGTGGGATAATACAGCCAAAATCAGCGACACACTTTGCTTACAAACTCATTTTATCAGTTTTTCCTGGCCTCCATTTCATCTCATTTTGTTGGTGTAATGAGAGAGACTGCCATGGGGTCAGAGGAAGGGAACAAAGTCGTGGTTTGGTTCAGATAATGGTAACCAAAAAAGAGCAGCGTGTGATGTGGCGTGTAGGATGAATTATTACACAACGCAAGGCCATGTTTTTTGAGTCCACCTATGCCCGCAAATAAATAAAAAAATTATAAAACAGCAACTCCACCCCCACCCCGGATGACACGACTTAATGCTCTTGTGTTCTTTCCGTTTAAGTACCAATCAGTGATTGGCCAGTGGAGACACATTTCATTTAGCTTGAGGATGAGCCAAATGCAACAACAGTGTTGTTTTGGAGTGTGGTGGAAATGGAAAATGTTCATTTGCTGAAGGGTTCTGAGCTCTGCTTTGGGAGCCAGGCAGTAATGAGCTGCAGTTCTGTGCTCGGGTCAATAAGAGGTTGTATACAAAGAACAAACATGCTTATAATACTGTTTATTCTCTTCAAAATGAAAGTCGAAAATATGCTCTATCTGTCTTGTTTGCGGCTCTAAAGAATTTTCACTTATGTGTAGAACATTCAATGCATTACTCAAAAAAAGTATGAGCCTTAAGAAGATCCTACATTAGAGCTGAGAGTGACTGACAGCATACCCCTGATACCTAAAGTCTGATTTCTGTTTAAAGGGTTTTTGTTTTTTGTTTTAGTGTTTCCCCTTGATTCCAGTTGATCAGTGACCCTACTGATAATCTTTCAACCCTTACTGAAGGCTTCCTAATGGATTTACCTGTGTTATAATAGCTGTGGCTGACAATAATGGCTGTTGTGTTGATGGGGCGTGAGGAGAACTTGTGATTGTGCCATACGGAGAACTAGATATAAAGCAGCGGGGTGAAAACTCTTTAATAGAGCTCTACCCTGTCGGCTACTGTGGGTCACTGGTCCACATGAAACTGTCCAAACATGGCAGTTCATCAGCGCTGAAGACCACCATACCCCCAACCCCCACCCACATATACAAGCCTTCTCCCACCTCCTTTATCATTCACACTCACTGCCTTCACTTTACCTCCTCAACCACTTTTCATCATGTGGCTGTGACCTTAGCTGTACAGCTGCCCACTCCTAACAGAATAATTGCACATAAAAATGGCTTCCTCAAGGATTCATCTGATTACAGTGTTTCTATCTGAAGTTAACAGACAGAGGAATGGCCTTTTAATATTCCACACTCACGGTGGACTGGAGTGAGCAGGCTTCACTAAACACACGAAAGTTTATGAAAGCAAAAGCAGGTGTTATTTGATAAAGATTTCGGCTGCTCAACAATTCAAGCGCTCAGTTGTCATATTTTCTTTCAGATGAGCCTGCAGACAGGCCAGCTTAGCACTGTGTCTAGTGAGCTATGCAGGTGTAATAAATGCAAAATGTGGACCTTTCCTGAAAAAGGCAACATCTGGATGGCAGCATATATTCCACCCTAAACTGAATATATCATTCAGCATTAATGAGGCCTTCACAGATGTCAAAGTTACTCACGCCATCTGCACTAATGCACGGTCATGCCATCACAGATGCTCGCTGTGATTAATGGATTAATTCTATAAAAGTGGCAGTGGCGCAGTGGGTAGGCGCTTGCCTTGCAGCCGGTGGGTTGCCGGTTCGAGCCCCTGTCCCTGTGCTGTGTTGTGTCCTTGGGCAAGACACTTAAACCATATTGCCTAACGGTAGCGCCGGTCTATGACCGCAGATGCTCGTCTTTGGATGAGTGATCTGGAACGATCATTTTGTTGTGTGCCTTGTGTGCACAGTGACAATGAGTTGAATCTAATTAATTCCTCTATATATTCTACTTCCTCTTGTAGTAGGTGGAGGCGTTTTTAGTGAACATCTCCAGGATTCACATGTACCGTATACAGTAGCTGCTGAATCTTGGCTGTGGGAACTGGGGAGAGCCCGCCAGTCTGCGCCTGTACTATGGCCCATAAAACTTTGGTAAAGAAATTAGAGTGTGCACATTCTGGTGTTTTCTGGCCTCTAAGTGAACATTTTTAATCTGATATGCTGGCAGCTTGTTTGCCCTGGCTGCACCACCCAGTAGCAGATATGACTTGTAGCGGTCAGTTTGATATCACTCACTCTTTCTGTGATTTTCTTCATGCTGTGAAATGGAAACATCAAAGTATGAAGCCCCTGTCAAATCAATCTGCTCTGTGAATGTGTACAAGCGTGGTGGTGCGAGCCTGGAGCTGCAGTCACTGTGATTCAGAGCTCTGTTGCCTGTGGCTACTGATGCTCCCTTTGTTGATTAGCTTGCATTATGTATTAATTATAGCTGCCATTTTTCATCTGTTTCTGCTCTTGTTTCTTCATTGAATTGCAATGTTGCGAGAAGGGGCACAGAATCAACCTTTATCGAGCAGACAATTCACGTCTTTGAGGTTTCCTTAGCATTAGTATCTGCACTCGTTCTAACTTCTAATAGCTGACCCAGCCGTGAGAGTGGGGGTCAAAGATTGACAGAGAAATGTTTGGCAGCTGCTCATAGGAAGGCCACAGAGACCAACAGGGAATGAAAATACTTGGCTATTCTTAAACATCTAAAATAACAAAGGCAAATGTCTCAAATGGGCTCTGGCTTACGATGTGTCAGCATATCATTTACATACAGCTGAAGTTTGTTTGGACCAGTTGGCATGCCCGGCTACTGTATTAATGTTATTCAGGCCACTACACTACACAGTAATACTGTAGTATCATGTTTACAACACCAAAATGTCATACACTAACAACTCATTAAAAAGAGAGGATTGTTGCCACTTCATTTAAGTTATAAATCCTTAATTTATGCACTGTGTTTGCACAAAGCTTAAATGGACAGGGGGGAGGGAATGGATACCATCATTTTAGCTACGGGTAGCTCCCTAACGAGCTCCTCAGGATGCAGTCACTGTATTTTCACATATTTGTATTGCAGGTTAATATGGATATCCAAAATGTAAATAAGTCAGATTTAGGTCTCAGTTTTGTTCAAATATTTAGTTACTGTGCTTTTGGCTTCATTCTAGTCTCTAGTCTTTGTTCAACATCTGTGCTGTATTGTCAAAATTATAAACATCCTGTGATGCTGAAAACCTGCTTCATGCATTTGTTACTTTGAAGCTAAATTGTCGCTTCATATGGTCAGGCTGTTCTAAAAACAAAAAGCCCTCCAGTTTGGATTCGAGAGACAGACGCCTTCTTTACTTTTAAGATTAAGCTTTTATTCAAACCTTTAGGTAAGGCCAGTCCTGGTAACTCTGAGCTTAGTTATGCTGTTAAACACTCAGGCTGCTGGGGGATTTCCCATGATGCACTAAGCATTTCTCCTTTTTCCCTCCCAGTGTGTTTATATGCCACTGCTGCATGTCATTAATGTTGGTCTTCTCTAGTTTGTTGGTCCTTGTGTCTCTGTGCTCTCCTTTTTCTCATCAGATGCTTGACCATAAGGGATCATCTAATTGCTGGGCTTTCCCTCTAATGCTGTAGGATTTTACCTTAAAATATGAAGCGCACTGAAGCAACTGCACTACATGAATGAAAATGCATCAAACCGAAATAGTCATCTGCGTATGTTGCTACACACCATGTATATGCAGAACATAATGCACTTACAGTAGGTGAGTGAAGTAAACATTTGAATACATTTAAAAAGCTTTTATTTGTAACAAAGAGTAGATTATACATTTTTTTCTTTTCTTGAGTACTGGATGAGAACTTCTTCAGCCATCTATTGATATTTACAATAAAATTATTATAACTCATTGTTGATCCACTATATTCTGATAAACAAACAGGGACCAATGATCATAATTGATATCTTAGGATACTTTACATCCATTCAAATGGAGACTCCAGTGTAAAAGGCCGAGGACAAAATCTGCAGTCATTCAGTACAAAAAAAAAAAAAAAGTAATTGGTAGTAAAAAAAATTAAGCATTTAGTAACAGCTACAATTAGTGGCCAGTAAATGTTCGGTGTACATTTAGATGAGTACTGAGGTAGGTTCATGTTGTTTCACAGTATCCTAAGGAGTTAAGTTGAGCTTCTTTCACATCTTTGCCTTGTACTGTGAGCATCCCGAGTTATTCAAAGTTCAAGCTTCCTTTGCTGGAACACAGAGCACCTCTCCTCCTTTCTGTCATTTATTTAGCAGGAGGATTTTCAGACTGCACAGCTGTTCGTAGCTAAAGCCCTTTTCAGACACAGCAACACTCCGCCTGATTGCAATTTAAGGTGTCAGTGTAATGTCTGAAAAAAGCTGCTGGCTTTTCTATAAAAGAAAGAGATCTTAGATCAGACCTAGTACTATTTATGTATTGCTTTCATTACACTGCAAGTGTGAGTGAGTACATTAGCACTGGCAAATAGGGATCAGTGGCATATACGAACACTTACAAAGGGCCGGTTAGAGATTGTGGCCGGATGCGTTTCTTGTATGTGCGGAGCATTTTTCTTACTTATTTCTCACTTTTCACACTTGCAATTAAAATCAACATTAGTTCCCATTTCTCATTCTCTAAATCTGGCTACACTCTCTAAATATTGTCTCTTAATTAAAAAATAATAATAAAAAAAAACGTATGTCCTTCTCTTGCTTTTTAAATGCTCTTGAAGCATGCACAAGATTACCACCAGACATGGCAGTTTAAGAGGTCGTGCTTAAAAAGCTGCAACCTAATGCCAGACCACACTCACAGGCAACAGGCTTGGAATAAAACAACTGACAAAAATCTGAACAAAAATAAGTGGGATCCCATAGCTGCCACCGCCTGAATATTTTAGTCCAGTGTGGAATTCAGGACCAGTTAACCAGGTTGCTTAACTGCACAGTAAAGCCTCACACATTATATAATTTGTGTATTGTCTCTCACAAGCTAGATGATAAATACTGCATAAAAACAATTTTGTCTGAATTGTATCTTAGCCCAGCGTGGGGTAAGATATAATTTAGGCCAGACTAACAGGTTTTTTCCCCCCTTTCCACTCACATCACATGTTTCATGTCTCTTCCAACTTAACTTTTTCCTTTACATTCCACACCACTGACTCAGCACATTGACTTGAATCCTCTGCCTGTTATGTTTTATTCTACCCTACTCTTGTCTGAAGATGGCTGACAAATGACGCATCACACACACACTGTAGCGTGACCGAAAACATCTTATGCCCTCATTCAGCTGCAGTGTGTTTCACGCCCCTTAGGTTAGATACCATCTTTTGAGAGTCTGTGAAAAAGAGTGAGACTCGACACCACAGGGGGAAACAATACCTGAACCTGCACGTCTCACAGTGAGCCGGTGGGATGGTCTAGAGGAGGAATGGCGTGGCAGCAGTAAAAGATAAGCTACCGAGGAAAGGGGCTGCAGCCCGCTAGTGGAATGTGGACACATGCTAGTGTTACACACTAAAGCAAGGAGGGATTTTCCTCCCTGTCTGGTCCACTTAGCAGCTGGCCTTACTTGGTAATGCTGGATAAGTCTCTGCTCTGCTCTCCTCAGACAAGAACAGCTTGTGTCTAATTTTGCAAATACAGAATAAAGAAACAAAAAAGAGGAACTCAGACGGGAGCAGTGACTGAAGTAACCTAACCTACAGGAGGAAGAATTAGTCATTTTTCCTCAGGAGCAAGCAAAGACTCGTGAATGTTTTGTGGTCAAGTGAGGGAAGAGAGAAGGAGTGGCATGGGTGGATGCTGTGCTGAGTGCTGCTTCTCCTGATGTAGACTTTTTTCCAGCTCTGAGTTGCCTAAAAACATTTGGGTCTCTCATCCAAGAACTTAAACAACACTTAAACATAAGTATCCATCCTGACGATGTTGGGGGCATGTGGAATCTAATGTGGAAGTACTGCATTTCAGTGCGGACGATAAGGTAGGGGGATCCAATTAATCCAGAGCTCAAAGGTATGGTGGTGTGAAGCTAGGAAAGCATTAAGGCTTAGGCTGGTTCCTGCACTGGGGAAATGGTTTTTAGTATCAGTGGACACCTGTAGATCAGGGGTTGTAATTTAGCTTTTTCTCTTTAAAATGAATATTGCAAAATAAGTTCAGCTGAACTATGAGAACATATGATTTATGGCTAGAAATAAAAATTTATTTGTAAAATGGTTGACTGTAAAAGTTTAAAAAATGTTTTAAAAGCTATGATCATCAGATGTGTTAAGATGAAAACGTGATTTGGTGATTTTATGGGGGGGGGGTTCTCTCTTTTTCGTCATTTAGTCGATTGAATGTTAGAGAATATAAAAAACATCAATTTTGAAACTACTTGTTTTTATACTACAGAAGAAAAATCCACGTGTGTTGTGTCAGATTGTAAATATCAGTTTAAATAGCTTGGTATTGATCCAGTAAATGCTTGGCATTTTTCTTTGAAAAATGGCCTCTGAACCAGTGAGTGGTCCCTGACCTTTTTAGCCTGTGACCCTTTTGTGACCCCATGTCCCTGATTGCACGTGTCTTCCAGTTTATTAACAGCTATTTTTATTGATGTTATAGAATGATTTTCCAATCATTATAAACTTCCCAAAGAAATAAAATTATATGCATGAAAAAATTATAAATCCTGTGATCCTACCGTATTGTTCCTTGAGTCGAGAAGTCTCGAACTAGAAGTCTTTCAATTACATCCAAGATGTAAAAAAAAAAAGAAAAAGAAGTGACCCGATCCGAGGGTGATCCGAGCACAGTTAGACCCAACCCTAATGCAAGGGTAATTAAACCTGTGTCAGGAAAATGAGATCCTACCCAGCTTTATTAGACTATAAGGGACTGAACAGACTGGAGCAATTAACATAGAATATGGACCCAGTCCAACTCGAGTGCGATCGGGTCAGGCCTTGGTTCCTCCTCTGAACCAAGCGGACCCATGAAGACCTGCAGTGGGAACCCCTTACTGACAGTATTGATTATTAAATTAGTTGAATAATCTGATGACTTAATGGACAACGTGTTGCACCAGTAGTTGAGAAAAAACAGTGTTTTCTCATCCATATGGGAGATTTGATCCTTTGGAGTAAAGCTTCTTGCATGCAGTTTCCTCCATCTGTGTTGTTGTATTACACATACTAAAGATACTGCAGCGGACGGGCTGAAGCATTAATGGTTCCACACAGTGATTTCACCACAGCAAGGCTAAAATTAGTGGCCACTGTGGCTAGAGCAGCCTGACTCAGCAGTAGCCAATCACCATTCATAAACTGCACGGCCTGTAATTCCAGTCTCCTTGGGTCTGCCGGCCACAACAGAAATGCTCCTCCTGGGATTCTCAGCAAGTCCGGGCGTTATATTAAATTTCTGATCTCCGTCTGGTTCTGCGCACGCAAACAGACTCGTGTAACTTGGCCATCAGACATTTTCCGTCCGTGCTGATTTCTCATGAATGCTACAGTTACATGCTTTTTCCTCTTGGCTTGGAATCCCTTCTGTCTGCTCTGCTAAAACTGACTACACATTTACTCACTCACTCACTCTGGAGGCAAATGTTTGGTGTTTTTAAATAGCTACCTTTAATTAGCTTGTCAGTATTTCTGCTTGAGTGGTTTTTTTTGGTTTGTTTGCTTTTTTTGCCACTGTGTGACAGTAACAGTGGCAGCAGAAGAAAATTACAGAAACCTAATTAAAGTTAAATTTATTAATTTTCTGCTGTAAACACACTGTTACTTCTGTCAGCCTATAGAGCCGTTGTGGCTAACATGCTTGCTAGTACAGCCATAGAGAACTTTAGCAATTATTTACAGCTGTGCTTTATTCCGTCTGAATATTAGACTGTTTTAACATTTTAGCTGCTAAATACTATGTAGCCTATGCTCATTAGGCACAGAGGTAGTGTGCAGCTGAAAACAAGGTTACTGAGAGTGTGTCGGCCAAAAAAATCAAATGAACTCATCGACTCATCACGAGCATGAATGTCATGGTAATATTCTTTGAGTCAGCCGACAGAAAGACAAGAATTGGATGCACAAAAAGGTTTTCAGGAACCACAGTGGTCCTAAATACTACATAATACATAAAGACACTGTTCATTCTCTGAGATGACCCGGCTCTGTAACGCGCTCTGCAACATCATAAATGGCAGCCTCTAATTTGTGCAGTGAATGATGGTCAGATTAGGGTTGATCTGTTTACACAGGAGTGTGTCTACTCCTCTTCATCAGTCTACCGCAGTAGTTGCACCATCACACAAAACCAACGAACAATCCGTAATTTCTGCAGGACTTCACAGTTAGCAGACAGGTGTGTGTGTATGTAATGTAAAAAAAAAAATAAAATATATATATATATATATACACATATATATATATATATATATATTATTTTTTTTTTTTTAATTACACACCCTATATTCTTATATTCAACCCTATTTCAAATTTCTGTGTTGTTGGTGTGGGAAAGCATTTTGCTCAATGATGGAAAACATCTTGAAGAAAGTCTGTAAGCATGTTAAGTAAGGCTGTTAGCTAGCATTTTAGCTTATTTAGCATATTTTCTAGACCTATAACAGGGGCTACAGGAAAGGAGGCTCAGTTCTTGGGCTGTTTGGCACCAATCAAACCCTTCGCTGTGTTATTGCTGTCTGACAGAGTGACCCTTTGTAGCCCTCCTCTCTCTAAGAAGATGGTGCTACAGTATGTCTGCAGAACATTCCTGAGGACAGAAGTCATACCTCAATAACCCACGTGCTCACATTTAAGTTCTCTTTTTCTCTGACACCGCTTCTCCGATTTTTCTCCAGAATGCCTGTCTGCATACCAGCTCCATGAGTGTGAGCGTGCCCCCCCCCCCTTCACTATCTTTGGGGAATTTTTAACCTGCTTTGCTCTTTTGTAATAAATTTCCTGTAAAGATCCTGGCTTTACAGCAGAGGCTGTCCCGATCTTTGTTTGAACTCTTGGCTCTTTTTGTTCAAAGTCTGTTCATGCAGCCCCTCTAAAAAGGTCTGCCAGTGAAACAGTAGAGGCTAGCAAACCTGATCTGGCTGTTTCAACTGCAAGCCAAAGGAGTGCAGACTATTATTTATTTAACTTGGGGACTCAGACTGGAATTGCAGCTGCCAGTTCGAGGTGACCTACAATGAAGAACGTGTCTGAGCGTCTGCATCCTGTGCTCACTGTCTCCCCGACGAGAGGAAGTACAGTTTCCCTCCTGAACTTGACAACAAACCCTCAGATGTCTGGGCAATTATTGCAGCTCCGCACAGCTTCCTGGCATGGGTGTAAACACGGCAGTTGAGAGTTGTCTACAAGCAGATGCACGTCCGTGTTGTGAATCGATACCCACCTGGTGTACCATAAAGACTGCACTTTGGTAAAGTCATTTCTGCCTCGAGCAGGGCGTGGTGATACCGAGGGCCTTCTGTAAAGAGTACAGGGCAGAGTCAGTGAGCTGTTAGCCATTCACTCTCTGACAGAACCTCCCTCTGCACTATCACTGGTGGAGAGAAGCTGCAGTATCTCAGGAGGTTTCTGTCATAGAACACCTGGGGCAGGCAGACGGGAGGTGGAGAAGCTTTTAACACAACCCAGAGACAGACAGAGCAGCAAGGGCACCAAGGAGGAGGTGTATGGTGAGTGTGGGTCTAACTCACTGATGGACTGCTGAATGCCTTGTTCAATAGACTTGTTTAATAGATGTTTACTGGTTTGCACACTAAAATCATATTACATGCTGAGAAAATGGTATGCTATGCTCTCATATGCTCTGTGCATGCTGGGATCTGTGTACAGTCCCTTACTACGTGGCTTTACTTCTGCTGCTATTCTTCAGCAATTTCACACTTTTTTGTCTTTAATGTGGAAGGAATTCTTTTAATCCTAATGATTATGCTTGATGAACTCTGGTATAGTCTCTCTCTCTCTCTCTCTCTCTCTCTCTCTCTCTCTCTCTCTCTCCCATTGACCGACAGCAATCAGGGAACTGAACACCGAGTAAATGTGTTCAGCAGCTTCTGCTTTTACTTTTGAAGAATTTAAACATCAGGAAGATACCATAAATGCTGCAGACGTTCATCCCTTAATACTCTGCTTGTTGTTGGACTGTATGCCAATACTGTAATAAGATGTTATAAATAATTCAACGCTGCAGTGTCTTATTGCCACCAGTAATTTGATTCACGTCCTCTTTTCTTTACTCATATTTCATTTTTTTCCTATTATGTTAAGTGTTTTTTCTCTCGCGTGTGTGTGTGTGTGTGTGTGTGTGTGCGTGCGAGTGAGTGAGTGAGAGAGAGGGTGAGAGAGAGAGGTGAAATTTTGACCAAATATGTTCACCTAGAACCTGATTAATAAAGTGGCCTGCAGGGCCCAGCCCACAAGGGTTTACAAGACCCACATTATCAGAGGCAAAAGAAACAAATGAAATGTCACTACTGTTTTACCTTTTTCATATTTTATGTAATTTATTTATTAGAGATGTTTAATGTAATGAAAATAGCAACGACAACCTAACTAAGGGTATTCTCAGTGCTAGCTCACAGCTAGCCCTAGCTTCCCCCCACTTTCACCCCCAATAGATAAAGATAAAACTGCAGTAATAATGGCTTCTAGGCTAACCCGAAACACCACCATTTTCTTGTTTCATATAGTTTAAAAATCCGGTCCAGTGGTCAGATATCTGAGCAAAGAAGTTTGTTATGACACAATAAATACATCTGAAATGTTAGTGTTGCAGGGTTAAGACCTGGTTGGGGGCAATTAAGGAAAACAAGCATATTGGGCTGACTTTGGCTTATTTCCATCAGCGAGTGCTGTCCCTGTTAAATGAATCAAGAAATGAAATATGGACACATTCTGTTGGTAGATATCGCACGTTCCCTGCCCTCTTCAAAAACAGAGAATATTTGAATGTTTACCTTAGTTCCGTAAGGAAAAAGGTAGGGGGAAAAAAGTGGCCATAAAGATTTTTGCACTTGAAACCTTCTTTTAAATACATGTGTTCACATTTGCAGCAGATGATGAGATAAGCCATAATGTTTCATTTAGACAAGAATACTGTCACCTTTTAATGCTCTCAGTACACGCTTGGATGAAATTATAATGGATTTAAATTGCCATAATCAAGAATAAATGTCTCAAAAATAATGGAGTGTCAAGGTAGCTCTGGAAACCTTTTAATCACTATCAGATGCTGCCAGCGGTGACCCATGGCTCGGTCAATAATGATCGGATGGCTGTTGGGGGTTGATCAGAGACGCCGCTGCCACCTGGGGTCCTCCTCCATCTTTTATACATGTCAGTGAGGCCAAGCTCATCAAACATTAATGGTCAAAGTGGCCACGAGCCTGGATCACTCTATTTCAGCCAGCTAGGCCCTGACCCTGGAAGGGTACTCCCGTCCTGACCCAGGCTGCCCTGTAAAGCCTGACTTCAGTCTGACTCTGATAAAAAGCAGTGTGCCACTTGGTAATGGCTCTCTGATGGATTAGAAACCCAGCAAGCGCTCTCATAGTATCCCACAACCAATTAAAGTCTAAACTACTGGCCATATTCACCGGGACCTTTCCCTTCCAAAGTGCTTTTCCCAGTATGGCATCAGCCGGGCCATTATTTTCTCTTCAGGAAGGGTTCCACCTTCATCGTTGTAAACTCGGAAAGGATTGCTAAGTTCCAACTAACTAACAGCTGGAAGTGTGCCAGTGTGCAACTGTATCTGAATAACTGTTCTGTGGGCTTCATCATCATCATCTCAGCATACAATAGAGTGAGCACTGCTGCTAACATCTGGCTGGTCACTTATTATGCATTTCCTATTGTTTGAGTCAAGTTATTGCCCCAAATCTCTGGTAAGTCAAGTGAAAATTTTTGGGAAGGAAACACAAGCTGCTCTTGTTCTAATTAAACACAATTTAAAAATCTCTCTGTGTTTTTTTTTAAAGCTCTGTGTGGGGAGTTACACAGTGAATGTGTGAATATATTTTTTTTTCAGTTTTGTTCTCAAAGAAAAAGAAGCAAAGAATGAGTAAATGAGGGAGGTTAAGCTGTCAGCTGTTCACTTCATGAACAGCTTAGTTAATATTACCACAGTGTAGTTTATAATGTTCAGTCACATAGCTAATCAATAGGGGGCTAATGGTTCCTGGAACACCTCCTGCTACATGCCCACGCCCTTCGGCTTATATTATGGGAGAGTATCCTTCACTGGCAGCTCCGGGTTTTTGTTTTCAGTCTGTAGGCAGTAGACGGCCATTAGTCCTCCTGCTGCTTGAGGAAATGCAGTGTTGTTAATGGTGTCTTGAATTTGCAAAGGCTGCCAGCACTAAATGTTTTATTACATGTCTGGACTGCGTGCTGTCATCGCATGTATTTTGCATCATACCAATTAATTCAAATGGCTATATATGCAAGTCTGGGAAATGCATGTCAATAAGGTTACAGTAATTAGAGACACAGCTTCTTTATTTGTAAGCCGCTGCATCAATTGTGTTTACTCCCTTTTGACCTCTTTACTCCTGTTCTCCTCCCACTGCTCCACCTCCCTCTGGCCACCCACCCTTTATCCTCGCCCCCGCCCAAGCACCCACCCACCCAAATTTCATTTTCTTTTCTTTCCCTCATCTCATCCTCTTCATCCACTTTTATTATTTATGGTTGAAGACTGCAATCAATTAGTATGAGAGAAGGCCCAATCAATTGCCACTCATTTGCAATTCCTGCCCGTTAAACACTTTCCCTTATTACAAATGCAATAATTAATGCGGAGGAGATTGGGGGGGTTGAATTGGCAGGGAGAGATGGGTGTTTGTAGCCTTTGCCTTATCGCCTGCTGCTCATCCAGACATCACTAATCATATGTGTGCCAGGCTATGCTTACACTGTGCAGTAGGCTCAACAGTGAAGAGGTAAAGCTGAAATTAGCCAGAGATGCTTCACAGTTATGTTGATATGACAATTCCCATATGGAGTGAATACATTGCTATGCAGAAACACATATATATTATGTATGTTGTGAAATTTGTCAGTGGAGCAAAGGGCAAACTGTTCACAGGCTTTGCAGCTCTATAATTATGCCACTTAATTTCCACTATCAGGAGTACTATGCTCATTAGAAGGTGTTGCGCAAATATGGATGGCAGGTATAGCATACATAGCACAGCACATCAGTTTCATAATAGACTGCCTTCTTCTTCTTTTTTTTCTATTTTTTTTACAGCTCTTGTGATATTGTGAGCTTTGTGAAAGTGGCACCCAGAATAACCACAAACAGACACAAAACAAACCAATGGCAAGTGAAATGATCACTAATTGATGCAAACCGATCACAACCGATGTTAAACCACCGCAAAGAGAAGCAGTGCTGCTACCATAAATGACTACAAATTATGCTCCTGCATGCTTGGCTCATTTAAAATTAAGCTAGAAAAGCAAAACAAATCAGCTAAAGTCATTATCAATGGGCCTCATTCAGTTATAAATGTCCAGAAATGTTCTCAGACTATCTGTAAAACAAATGCACCAGCACCATTAGGTTCATGAAACCGTGCACTGGCTACTTTTGTTGTCACCTAGCGTATACACACAAGCTCTCAATCTGCTATCTGCAAACAACGCGTCACCCCGATCCCGATGTTTCTTTAAGGAAACTCAAATATCAAGCAGAATTGGTGAGACAGCTGATCGAATCCTGGATTTGTGCACGCACTGTTTGTGAATGAGGCCCGTTATGCAGTCCTAGCATATAAACTCCCTCGCTCCACAGCATACGGCCTAGTTTTGACTTAACCAGCTGTGCTACACAAAATAACAAAAACATACAGAAAAGGACTATAAACAAGTAAAGAACTTCCACAGAGACACAAAAACATCACTAATAAATAAAACATGAAAGCAGATGTGAAACCGCGACTCAGAGATTCAAAGTGACTACAAACCCTTTGTTTGAGTCTGACATTTCGAGGGGTCCATTGTCTCGTAAAGTGTCTAAGGCTAGTAGATGTGCACAGCTGCATGGAAGCATGTTTCATGAGCAGCAGGATGAGATGGCAGTGTGACTGGGGGGCAGGTGGTGGACCAGTGGTAATTACTGGGAAGCCCTGCTGCTCAGTTAGTGGTCCCCACACACCAGTCTGTCTTCTTCTGGACCCAAATGAAAAGCCTTTTAACATCTGATTAGCGTTTAATGTCACTCTGTGGGAGTGGGTGTGGTTTGGAGATTTTATTAGAGACTGGGAAAACGGGCCCGTGTGCCGGTTAATTTTTCATTTTTGATTGAGGAGCCAAGGGATGCAGGTGGAGATAATTGCACCGAGGGTCAGTAATGTTTTCATAAGTGTGCGGCCGCATGTTTATATGCACCCTTTTACGGTTTCTTTCTGCTCTCCGTTTCAGCTCGCAGAGGTGTCTGTTTGATGGATTGTGCAGATAAAGTATTTGATGACACAGGAGAGATCAGGCCCATTAGAAATTCATAGCAGATTATCCACACCGCTCAAATGATAATGGACATCAGGGACAGAATGGCTGTCGTTGGCATTTTCCAGCACTTCCTGCGATTTTGTTTTCTTTCATGACTTCACCGTTCTCATTTTTGAAAACAACATTTCATCAAAGAGTTACCAACAATCATATTCTGCTTCTGCTTCGTGCCGGCGGCTTTCATCCGATCGCCTCCATCAAGTCTCTTGCAGAAATGAGCTCTCATACTGCATCAATACGTGTCCCCTTTGAAGAAACTGTGCTAATAATTTGTGGACTTTTCATTCTGTTTTATTCTCATTCATTCTTTTCCAAAGTTTTTTCACTGTTTGACTAGAACCTCATCACAGATGTTACCGAGTCATCATTTTTCACCATTCACAGCACATTCGAAAGATGCTTTAGAGTGACAGTCTACAAGTATTCTTAACAAAGTGCTGTTTTGTTTTGTGTTATGGCATGCCGCACATGTATTTAATATCTGGCTGTACAGGCTAGCCGATACTTAAAGGTGGTGAATGTTTGGTGGGCTGTTTCATTGCTGCTCAGCTGTGTGGGACATGCTGTGTGAAATGTGTTGTAAGTAAACACCAGCTGTTATGGTGCATTCTGCATACGTGTTAAATATAAATGGCAGCTGAACTGATTGTGGCAGGTGACTTCTAAAGCTCAAAGGAAATTCCTGTCCAAGACTTTAGTCTTAGTATTAGTTCGTCTTCATGATTCAGTGGCCTGTTTAGCCCTGAAACACAGGCTCAAAGAGGCTTTTTAAACACTTGCATACCTTGATTTTTGTGAGTAAATCAACTCTTATGTAAAACTCTTATGTAAGACAGATTAAGCCATAAATTGAAATCCTGTTGACTTTGACCTTTCCAAAGTGTAGTATTAAAAGTAATACACAAACCAAAACATCCTCTTGTCGTTGATCCTCGTGCAGACTTGTCTTTCAAACTGCCTGCTGTAGCTTCTCCTGAAGTGACGACTACCACAGTAATCATTAATTAGTCACTTGCTTGGTAATCAAAGCTGTTATGCAATCCATGGATGTTTCCAAGGGGCATCAATTAATACTGTTAAAGTCTCAGTTTTGCACAAGGTGTCCTTTGACAGCAGTGCCTGATGCACCAGCTTATGGCATTAGTGAGACAGATCTGTCACCCCCAGTTCATCATTTTTCAGCATCCAGGACTACTGTTATGAAGAGACATATTTTACCCCAACCCGTGATCTTTTTCTAAATCTATCAGAGTAGTTTTGAGAGCTTTAATCTACTGAAAGAGTTTTCTGTGGGAAAATCTATCCAGTTTTCAGTGCCTAAGTCTATCTGAGTACTTCCTAATGTCTAAATTTATCAAATAAATGCAACTTGTGCCATCACGTACAGTGACTTTATCTCAGTGGCTTATGTTGCATCAAGGCACCAATGCCAAAGAATACCTTTTCCATAATGGAAAGAAGCAGCTGCATCTGATAAAACTGCATTTTATGAAAACATTGAATATGTTATATTAATACAGTAGCCAATCCATTGATCCCTAAGGTTTATTTGGCTAGTGCGTGTTTAGCATGCCATACGCTAGTGTGCCAGAAGATGCTTGCTCAGGCATGGTTCAGTTGGGCTGGGCACCGTGCACATCTGGAACTCAAACACTGCTTCCATGCAGCAGCACTAAGTATTGCTGCATGAAAACACTGATTAATTTATAAGTCATGCGCGATAAACCGCAAAGAGTTCTTCAAAACAAACAGATTATGATTTGCGTTTCTGTGTGTGTGGTGAGTGAGAGAGAAAGAGAGAGTGCACAAAACCGAGATGCTCCTTTCAGTTCAGGATGAAGAAAAAAAATAGGCCTGAAGCATTAGGGGTTGTAGGGAGGGCGGGGTGGGGGGTTCCAGTCATGCCCAGGCACAGTTTAAGGCAACCTTCCCTGCAGTGAGTCAAACACAAAAAGAGTATCCGTCATATCTCATTGGAAGACTTGGTGCCTCTTTCCAAAAAATACTTTTGCTATTGTTACACTCTGGTTCTGCTTTTAAATGACTGGGTGATCTCATGAAAACAAACTCCCTGCAGTCAGGAGCAGTGCATTTGCATTTATTGAACTGAACTGCAGTTTTGTCGCAAATCCAGCAGCTTATTATTGAACTCTTGTAGACCTCCTTGTAGTGCATCAGATTTATCTTTAAAGTGACGCATAGCATCAGGCCACGAGGTGGCACTCAGCAGACTGACAGTAAACACTCATTAATTCCAGCTCTGCCAGAGCACACAAACATCTGCCGTCTGTTGCCGCGGTGAGTTGATGGACCCCATCCAGCAGGCACCATAGCATGCCTCTTTGTGTACCATACTTCAGTGCACACAATGCCAGCCAATCCTGGTCCCAAAACAAAGCAGGTGCCTCCCAACTCGAAGCAGGGCTGCTGTGTGATAGAGGTTGAACTCTGGATCCTGCGCAGAGCCTGCTGTTCGCTCACATATGCGTGCACATATGCTTAAACGCTCTGACAAAAGCCCTCACGCAGCAGAATCCAAGCTCTGGTTGTCTCTCTGCAGAGGCTGCCCGGGCTTACATCGCAGACTTTGGCAAAGGCAGGGTTTCATTTTGGAGGATCCTCCTCAGATTTTTGGTTCCTGAGCCTGCTGTAGAGAGGTGCTTTTCAGAGGAAGTGACCTATCATTTCTATCAGAGTGATAACATCGCTTCACTTGTGTGTGAAGTGTCTGCTGAGATTTGTGCAGCCATTATCAGCTTGAGCTGCTTTATTCTTTATTCCAAAAAAAAAAAAAAACCCCACGATTCAATAAGTGGATCCGGGAGGCCGCTGTGAGAAAGCGGACATCCTGCAGGAGTGCTGTGTTTAGCAGCATGTTACATCTGGACACCTTAATGTTGTGACGGGCTGTCAGGAGATGGTGTCTTGCTTTCTTACTCCGACTCTTTTCTCTTCGTGGCGTTGAAGCCGACAGTACTGATGTGGTGTCAGAAGTAGTGCCAACACAACACCAAGCTGCTGGGCTGCGGGCACCTCTAATGAGCTCCCCTGAGTGGTTAGCAGGCCGATGGAGATGGCCCGTTCTCTCTCCTCCCCCTCGCTCAGCGTGCTCGCCTCTAATTGGTGGGAGAAGAAAGAGAGACTTCAGAATAACAGGAGACAAAGCTTTGGTCAAAGTGAATGGGACAAAAAGAAAAGAACTATTTCTGCCTCATATGAATACAGGTCTTCTCACCCCAATTATAATTTCTGGCACAGGCCTGAGGTTTACATTGGCCTATATGTCCTAAGCCTGAGGAGAAGGACGTGTGTGAAGTGAACAGAGTCAGGTGTTCTTTTGGAAGATAGACGACTCTGACGTGCCAAATGTCTGCTGCTTTTTCACCTCGTTTTGATTTCGCTGTTGGCTCTGACTATCAAAATGCTCTTCATGCTCCTGCATTAAAGGACGTGATGACTGGAATAATGACGCCCTCTACTGCTCAGTTAGCAACACACCCAACAGAAATAAACAAAATCAAAAAGGGGAGGGTGGCATATCATGACTTTTAGCTCAGCTCAACCACACCTTCACTGCAGGTAGGGTGCGGATGACCAGAGGGAAATATGCAGCCAAACCAAGCTGAATAAATGTGTTTTTTAGAGCAAACATGACTCTGTTGATGTCCAACTCAGCTTGGATTCTTTTTATCATTGATCACTGAAAAAAATGTTTGTTTTCTTAATGGGACATGCTAGAAAAAGTTTGAAAAGCACTCATACAGTTTCTTATTTAATTTTCATTTTGTTGATTTATTGATTTCTACAGTAACAGTCAAAAGTTTGGACACACCTTCTAATTCAGTGGTTTTCATTATTTAGAAACTGTCTGCATTGTAGATTAATACTGAAGTCATCCAAACTATGAAGAAATGCATATGAAATTATTTAGTACACAAAAAAGTGTTAAACAAACCAGAATACGTTTAGATTCCTCAAATCAGGCACTTCTCGCTTAGATGGCCATCAGTTGTGTTTTGAAGATGTAGAGTTGGTATACAGTGAATAGCTCTGTCTAATCCATATTACGGCAAGAACTACTCAACTAAGTGGAGGAAAAAACGACAGTCCATCAATACTTTAAGAAATGAAGGTCAGTCAATTTGAAAAATTTCAAGAACTTTGAAAGTATCACCAAGTGCAGTCGCAAAGACCATCAGGCGTTATGATGAAACTGGCTCTCATCAGGACCGCCCCAGGAAAGGAAGTCCAAGAGTTACCTCTGTTGCACAGGATAAGATCATCAGTTACAGCCGCAGAAACGTAAAGCTAACAGCACCCCAGATAAGAGTCCACCAAAATGCTTCACAGAGTTCAAGTAGCGCACACATCTCAACATCAACTGTTCAGAGAAGACTGCGTGAATCTGGACTTTAGAAGCAACTTCTAAGGAAGAACAACAAGAGGAAGAGAATGGCTTGGGCTAAGGAACACAAGGAATGGACTTCAGACCAGTGGAAATCTGTCATTTGCTCTGATGCGTTTGAATTTGAGATCTTGAGATCCCACCATGAAGTATGGAGGGGGAAGTGTGACAGTATGGGGTGCTTCGCTGGTGACACTATTGGCGATTTATTCAAAATCCAAGACACACCTAGCCAGCATGGCTACCACAGCATTCTGCAGCAGCATGCCATCCCATCTGGTTTGCACTTAGTGGGACCATCATTTGTTTTTCAACAGGACAATGACCCCAAACGCACCTCCAGGCTATGTAAGGGCTTTTTGACCAAGAAAGAGGGTGATGGAGTGTTGAGTCAGATGATCTGGCCTCCACAATCGCCTGATCTAAACCCAATGGAGATGGTTTAGGATGAGTTGCACCACAGTGAAGGTAAAGCAGCCAACAAATGCTCGGCAGGTGTAGGAATGATTTCATGACTGTTGGAAAACCATTTCAGGTGATCACCTAATGAAGCTGATTGAAAGAATGCCAAGAGTGTGCAAAGCTGTAATCAAAGCCAAAGGTGCTTACTATGAAGAATCTAAAACATATTTTGGTTTGTTTAAGACTTTAAAGTTTACTGCATGATTCCTTATGTGTTCCTAAGTCTGGATGACTTCAGCATTAAAGTAGGAAAAAAAATTTTTTTTAAATAAAAGGTGTGTAATAAGAGGTGTGTCCAAACTTTTGACTGATACTGTACTTCACTGACATCATAGGCCTGTATTATTCATTTTTAGAGTGTGTATTCAGTTCTGTATCTTGTACCTCTATACATTAGCTGGTTTATTGTGTATATGTAGTAGCATATCATAGCTGCCATAGTAGCACTATTCAACTGTTTTTCACAATAAAAATATTAAAAATATTCAATATTTGCTCTGCACCAATAACTAACACGTTTAAGATATTTTATATAGCAACTGGTAACTTTCCACTGTAACTCAGCCTGTCTCATCAGTGCTCCTATTCAATGTATGCGTAAATACAGCTCAAAGCAGAGGCATGAAGCTCAGACGATTATGAGATGAAATCTTTGTGTCTCAGTTCTTTTTCATCCAGCCAAGGTTGTGGCAGTATCATTCAAAGTACCATATATTGGATTTAAAGAAATATATATTTAAATATTCTCTCTAATTTGTTTGCTTGCTTTATTCTGGCATACCCTGCACATGCTCAGCTGGGTTAAGATCTATGCAGTTCGGAGTTACGTAGGCAGTAGGTGGTAGGTGTCACATTAACAGCCACGTGTGCCAAGAGCCAAGGCGAACACTGCATTATAACAAGATGGATCACTGTTATTCACGTCACCTGTAACAGGATTTAATGTCGTGGCTTGTCTTTGTACACATATTGCATTACAAGGGGAAAGAATATGTGTAAACAAACTATTATGCAAGTATGCTAAATTGTTAGAAAGTAGAAAAATGGATGCTTAAATTAATAAAAAGACTTGATGTGTTGATTCTGGTGATCATCCATATTTATTAGTCATTTAGTCCATCAGTTGCACAGCCAAATTAAATTGCTGCTTGGGGGGCAAAAATGAGCTGTTGGGTTCTTTTGCTCTCTAGGAATGAAATCCTTAGGAACAGATTTTTAAAACATGAATGATGCACAAACACTAAGTTGGTGTCCAGACACATGGGATTCCTTGCTTTAAACAAGATGGTTCAAGTTCATATATGGATTTTCCACAAAAATATTTTCTTTTTCTTCTAGTAGAACGTATGAATATGCAAACGTTTTAAATTTACCGTGGAACGCATCATGTCTTCTTGATTGCAATACACGTTCTGTGTGATTGTGACTTTGAGCCTCCACTTCGTTCCTGTGTGCAGTAAATTGTATTGCTGATCAAAACTATTTATATTTACACAAATTGAAGTCAGAGTATCAGAGCGCTGTGAAAGACTGGCAGCATGTCCAGGGTGTGTCCCACCCCGCTTTGTTATAATGTACAGTTTGAGTCCATTACATTGTGTTACCATATTGCCAAATGCTGTTATCATAATATGAACCGGGGACTTCAGTCAAACCAGTCTTGATCAGGTAAAACATTCTGCTACATTGACCATTTCTTACGGCTGTACTTGTTATGTAACACCTACATCTGCCCAGCTCTAATTACAAACCCTCTCCGAGCTGTTTTGAGGATCTCACGTGCAAAACTTTTTCTTGATCATCTTCTGTATTGCACTGTCTTGATTTCCATTTCATCTTCTCTCTTGAAAGTATGCTGTGTCCACACACTAGTTGCCATGCATTCAAGGCTATTTTTCAGAAGTGGGCTAGACACACTGAATTCTGCTTTTCTGTGTAAACCCCTTCCTCTTAAAAGCATTCATACTAAGCTTAAAATTAATTATATGTCTGCAAATGACATCACAATTTAACCTGTCTATCTGGTCTCTGGTGTCTGGATTCATCTTCGTATTCAGTAATGTATACCTGAAATAATTACAATTTCAAACCCTAAGATGATGTATTCTTTTTTTTTTTATTCAGCCAACAATTCAAAAATGTATAAACAGATATAATTTTTAAAAATTAGCTAATCACAACATTAGCTTCTAAATCAGCTACTTTAGAAGGTAGTTTTGGATTTATTCCTCAAAAATGATTCTACTGGCTGATTTCATGCACACGGTGGCTGCTGTCACTGCAAGGTGCTTTGCAACCCACCTCAACCCTGTCTTTTGCCATTTTATATAAGTCACGCGATCTGTGACTCAGTGTCATGGCTTTTGTTGATGTTGGCTTTATTTTTTGTAAGTGAGTTTTGCTGCTTCTCTTCCTACATTTTAGCCTTCCGTGTATGCAGTTGGATAGATGTGGAGTCTTAGAAAAGGGCCATACAATCATATATTTATTACAGTGGGAATAACTATCGTGTGATTAATTTTGCCTGTGTGCAGCCTGACAGGCCATGCTCAGAGCTTTTAACATCTACCGAGCACTTACTACTGCAAGCACTGCGTATAGTGACTTGACAGTATGGGCACACTGATGAGATTTATAACAGGTAAGTCAAGTTGAAAATGTGAGTAAGGAGGGGATAGTGTTTGGAGTTAGAGCAAATTTTGAATGCTCTAAGAACCAGTTTTCCATGGACTATAGAGCAGCCACAGACCACCCCAGGATCCTGCTGCTTCATGTTTATGTCACCACTGAAGCTCTGGTGTGTTCGATTTTTTTGGATTAGGCTGTACAAAGTAACAAAAATTGGTGATCACTCTGGCATAAGCCTAAACTAGCATGGTCCAGGAACTAGCCAGTTCTTGGATAGTAAAGACAGTGAAGTGGTTTCAGATCAGGCTTCATCTGCTGCTTCTGCTTCTTCTTCTTTTGGCTGCTCCCTTTAGGGGGCAACACAGTGGATCATCTGCCACCATCTCTCCCTATCCCTAGCATCCTCTTCCGTCACACCAACCCTCCTTCCCTACATCCATGAGCCTGCTCTGCCCAAATCATCTCAGCCTCCAGCCACCTCCAGCTGAGCCTCCTGCCTTTTTATTAGTGCCACCGTTTTGAAACCATACATCCTGGCAGGTCTCACTACCGTGTCGTTGTTCCAGAGCAGTCACTGACTCTGAACTGGTCCTCAAACTTACATGGAGGAAAAGGACCAACTGCAACTCAGCCAAGTATCTTCTCCCTCCAAACTCAAAGCTGCCTTACATATTTTATAACACGAAAGAGGTAAATAGGAGCCTCTTTCTTGCAGACAGAAACTTAACCCAGTCTGATGTATGACTTAAATGATCTGAAGTGTCACCTGGCTGTGTTGTTTATCTGAAGCTGTCATGAACTGACTCTAGGGAGGAGTTTTCAGCTACGCCGGAGTGATGATATCTGTTCAAAAAGGAATTTCTTTAGTAATGCTGCACAATTTACTGGAAGGCTTGTGATATCTTGTGGAAATATTTTTGGGAGTGTTGGGAGTGTTACTACATACTGAAAAAAGGAATTTACAAAAAAAGAAGCACAATTTTTGTGCTTCTTTTTTTTTGCTGATAATCTACCTTTTCCGACTAGATTTAAAGGGCTGGAAAAGAAGAAAGTCACGGGGATCATGTGACATTCTTCTTTCTCTTCCTCTGGTTTATGTTGCAATATTTGAAACCCTGCTGCTGATGCCTGTGATGTCACAGGCTGTCCTGCTTTCAGAGGCTTATGGAGAAACCATAACAAGCCTCTTTATCCTCATTAGCGCCATTACATTATGCCTTCAGCTATTGTCTTCCTCTGTCCTCAGCCCTCACTCGCCCTTCTTTTTCTTCCCTTCCTGAGACACAATCGGCCAGACAAGGTGTATTTTAGTCTTTTGTCTCCAGGAGAGGCAGGTGAGAAAAGATGAAGTGAGGCAAATGTTGTTGAGGAAATGTCAGAGCCACTGGCTATAGCCACTAGAAGTGGTGCAAACACAAGAACTACCTTTCAGCTGCTCGTGAGAAAGGTGCTAAAAGCCTTCTCCTGACAAATATGTGTCAAAAACAAAACTGTTATCGTGACTCTGAAAAGCTTTGATTCTGTTACCATCCAAACAAGTGCCTCTTTTAGACAGATGTTCTACTACATGTCACCGGTACATCTATTATCAAATTCTGACAACATTCCACATACAAGAAATTCGTAGACCATCTAATGTCCAAACTTCATTTTTCTGACACAGGGCTTATGCCATATTTTTTATATCCAGTCTGTGCTTGGGACTGGTGCAGTTCACATGATTTAGTGTTGTTAAAGCTAATTTAGATGCATGCATGTAAAACTGGTGCATCTACTAGACTAGATTGATAGCTGTGCTTGTACTTGTGTTTTCCTTTTCAAGTGCCGAACAACGAAAGCGTTCTTGTATATTTCAAACACTGGCAATCATTAGTGTAAAAGGCACAAAATGTACGTTTTGCATCTAAATCTGTACAGAGTTTAACTAAATTAACTGTACTAAAAGAAATGCCTTTGCTCATAATTTGCGCTTTCAACCATTTGATGCAATGTGTGATTTATAACTCACATCAAGGTAGCGTTACATGTCCGCTTGGAAGATGCGCTAACATCCAGCTTCCTAGCATCTGCGCGTCGACATGCCATCACTTTACACAGACAGAAAGTCTCAGCCGTTTACAAATGGGAGGCATGGATTTTTGAAAGATGAGGGCAATCTGAATAGCAACATCTGAGGCTGAAAAATGAAGCTAGTGAGGAAGTACCAATTACTGCTCTGAGGCTGGCTCCAAAAGTGAGCCAGTCCCTACAGACAACCCATAGACACAGGGGTTATTCTTAAATTTGTTCAGGCTTGCACTTTTGAATTATTAGGGGTCAGGCTTATTTGAGTGTCAGATGGGTCCCCACTTGGCTGGTAGCTTTTTCGTTAGACAGCAAATTCAAGTCACTGAACTAGACCTCTCCCATGTGTTTGTGCTGTTTGTGGCTTTTGGAGCATTTTAATGGAAATAATTTGACCTCCTGTGTGGTACAATACAGCCCATCCAAGAAGTTTATGTTTCAGGTTTTCTGGGTAAAATCCCAATATCTTATTAGTCTGTTAGTTAGCACTAATTTGATATGTGTACTCCCGTCTCCCTGTCTTTCTCTCTGATTTTGCTGTCTAAACTTGATTTTTGTCTTTTAAAAACAGCAAAATAAAAACATGACTTGATCCAGTAATCTGCCTTTCTTCGAGGTACTGTCATATAGGTGTCACTTGTATGCAGAAAGTGTATTATCTGAAGCTACTAATGGGGTTTTTTGTGCCTGCTGCAGGGAACGCGCTTGTGTAAACACCGAAGGCAGATTTTTATTTTTTTTTTGGCAGAGAAATATTTAAACCTAGGTGATGTGATCTAAATTGGGACGCCACCTGTCAGGAGAAGCCATTAGTGGGAAATCCCATTAACAGTAATCCTATAGGCCCAGTGATAGGAGCGCAGTAAGTAGTCTCCACTCTCTCCTTCTGTCTATGTTTGTTCCTCGCCGTCTCGCTGTATAAACAGTAGTGGCCACAAGCCTGTGTGCCAGTCTTGAAAAAGGGCATGACCCCTGGCAAACCTCCTGCAGGTGGACAGAGAGACACAGTCAGGATATTAATGCCGTTCCATGAAAGCTGCAGTTCATTGACGAAACGGTAAGTTGTACCCTCGTAGGACCCGCTTCAGCTTAAAAAGAACGTTCTCTCTTAGTCTGTTCATTTGTTTTCCATGTTCTGTCAGGCTCAGGACTGTGTGGTTAATCACCACTTTTCAGCTGGTTTTGACAGCCTCAGGAATAGTTATCACCTGACATGTTTTACAAAATTTAGACCATTGTCTTAATGCTGTGCTGTGTGTGGTGGTGGTGGTGGTGTTGTTGTAGTAATGGGTATCAGCCAAGTATAGAAACCACGTAGAGTTCAAAGTTAATGCTGATCGTAGTACTCAAGTATTAACTTTAGTAATGATTTGGAGGTACTTTGGATTATTATCCAAGTAGTACTATTGCTTCACAACAAGAAGGTTGCTGGTTCAAACCTCCTGATAGGTGGGGGCCTTTCTGTGTTAAGTTTTCATGCCTGTATGTGTGTTTTTCTGGGTTCTCAAACTTCTTTCTACAGTCCAAAGACGTGCATGTTAGGTTATCTAGTAATTCTAAATTTGGGTGTGATGCAAGGCAGATGATTCAAGTGCGTCGATTTACAAATGCTGTGTGAAATGGCAAATGGACTGGTTCTTATATAGCACTTTTCTACTCTACTTGAGCACTCAAAGCACTTTATACAACACGTTTGCATTCACCCATTCACACGCATTCATGCACGCACTTTTCTCTACATCTAATGGCTTCCTAGCTAACATTCACACACATTCACACTCCAATGAATACAACTGAAATGCAACTCGGGGGTTCAATATCTTGCCCAAGGATACTTTGGCATGCAGACTAGATCAGCCAGGTATCGAACCGCCAACCTTGACTTGCTCTACCTCCTGAGCCACAAAAGGTCATATGGCTTGTAGTGACGAGTTCTTGGGTGGGCAGGATTTAACATTTGTGAAATCACAAAAACTTACTGATGAGTCTAAACATTCTCACCTCCCAGGTGTCTAAAATGTTGTTAGTCTTTACATGCTGCCAAATTGGCTCTGACTGATCAGAGGTCTTCTAGAGTCCAGGCTTCGAAGGTTCCACTGTATCTGTTGCCAAGACATTAGCAGCACATGCTTTAGGTCATGTAAGCTGTTACTTGGAATTGGATCAGACTTACCCCAACACTTCCTCCAAATATTTTCATTCACTTGTGGATGGTCCTCATGTTTTGGCTTATTGGAGTAAATAGACACTATTTCGCATTTGTGAATTTCCCTTGTTGTAAGATTTCTCCAAACAAGGTATCAATTATTGCTGTATCATTAGTCTAAAAAAATCATCTCAACCATTTGTGCCTAATCGATAATATCTAACTCAGAACTCCACTCAGTAAAAACCAGCTTGTTTAGGGCTAAAGCTGAAAATTTTCCCTTAAGAATAACTGACTTTTGTTCTTCTTTATTTCCCACATCACTGTCTGCGTGTTTCCCTGCAGTCAAACTCAAAGCGGCTCATCTCCTTAATTACCACACCTTCAATCAGAGTGGAGAATGAGCTAGTGCATGCAAAAGCTAAATTAAAAAGCCTGCACAGTCTCAGGTCTCAGTGCTGTCTCTCTACTAGGTGCAGAGAAAAACCTTGACCTTGCTGTGCTGCCAGCAAGCAGCAAGGACTTGCTGGGCTGCGTCAGGCTGGACACACAACTCTGCTGAGAGGGAGGGAGCGGGGGTTAGAGAGAGAGGAACAGAGAGTTAGAGAATAGGAAGAGAGGAGGGGCTATGGTGAGAGAGTGACAGAAAGGTGGTGGTGGGGGGAGATCAGAGTACAGCAGGCGAGGGCCTGAGCTGTCTCTCTCTCTCTCTCTGAAGCTGGAGGTGAATGTGTAAGGATGGTCCCTCGTTTTCACACTGCCAGTGTCGACCATGTGCCGGACTGCTCGCTGTCTCTCTCTGCCGGTAGGACCGCTGCTTCTTGTGTTTCTGTTTTCATTTTCTGTCATGTGATATCTGCATTCTGGTTTAGCTGGGACTACTTTTTAAATTTCGGGGAAGAAGAGTGCTTGCGGGCTACGCATGATCTTGTTTACACCCGCTGCCTGAGCAGGTGTCTGGCAGTGATGACTGCAGCAGCTGCACTGGCATTGCCCCCCCCCCCCCCACACACACACACATACACACATACACCATCACCACCTCCACCCCCTCACTCATCACTCCCTCTTCCCATCTCTCTCCTATAGTCTGATGTCATGGCAGCTGATGTTTGCTGCCTACAGCTCGTTGTAGCAAACTGGGGGCTGAAGGGACGTTCCAACTTCTCAGACAGTGCCTGGACTGTTGTTCTCCATTACCCCCAACACACACACACACACACACACACACATCTCCTCTCCCTCCATGCAGGGGCTGATGCATCCTGCAAGCAGCCTCTCAAACCAGGGTTGTGCACTTGTTGTTATTTTCAGTGTTGTCTTTAACTCTACTGCATACTGATTCTACTTTTGCTGAGCACAGGGCAGCAGCCATGTGATGAATTCCTATTGATCCTTTAAACAGACCCAGGAATAGTTCATTACATCAGGCTTCTTGTTGCTGACCTAGACACCATTCAGCGCACAAAGTGGACAACCCCCTGTGCCATACTCCCCATTACTGCAAATGAGATGGAAGGTCATCAGGAGTCACTCCTCTCTGCCTTGTGGCATTCCTCAATGGCATGCATGTCTTAATACAGTTTAATAGGTTTTAGGAAAGCTCCCATTAATTCATCAATAATGAGTTTGGAGCTTGGGCCTGTAGCGCAGGATTATGTGAGACTTGTGCGATCTTTGCCTTTATTTAACCTGACAACCCACACCCAGGGCCGTCAGGCTCTGAGGCCAGATCAGTTTTTTTTTTTTTTGGTTCTTGGTTTCTGTCCTCAGGGGCAGGATTTTCAGGTTGGGTAGATTATGCAGCATTAAGCTGCTTGGTATCAGATAATTCCACAATGATGAAATCCTCTGGGGTTATGAATTAAAATGGGTTGAGCTCTGCTGTTGTTTTGCACTCATGAGAGTGTTTGTGACTCTACATTTTTAGGGTTCAGATTCAGTGTATCACAGCTGTTACTAAAAAGGAAATTTGTTGCCTTGTCCAGCATTTTGGAAAACATTTCCTGCCTGCTTTGAATCTGCAACTCAGCTGCAAAAACAAAATGGATGATGCTGTAAGTGTTTAGAGAGGATAACACATCCAAATCACTACAGGAATGAAGTGGCGCTGAAGAATTTAGGCTCTTTTTTTCTTTTTTTAATGCAGAATAGATCAGCATGTGTTCAATAAATCACAGGCTTATGAGAAGAGTTTTCAGGGGGACATATCAAAGGAGGTAAAAAAGGAGCCAGGAAGCTTTGACACGCGCGTGATGACTCATCTCACATATGATTTGAAAGGCATTAGGTATGGGCCCAGCCGGCCGGACAGAGGCTCACTCCGCTGGCCAATCATTCATTATCACACCAAGGAGACTCCACTCCAGGATAATGATTCTGATTGGAGTTTGCTGAGGTTGAATGGAATCCAAAATCTAATGCTCTGAGTCATCAGAGCCACTGCGTGACATTATTTTGTTCTCGTCTTCAAATTTGAGTTGCCCCGTTTGTATTTGGAGAATTGTATGAAGCAAGAATGCGATCAGAAAACGATCAGAGACATTTTATACGAGGGAGGAATCTCACTCAAAGAATGCTTTAAAAAATCATATTTTCTTATTATGCTGTTGCATACACACAGTCCAACCATTAGCAGTTAGTGCCATTGGGTCAAAACAGCTGGTCCTTTGGCAGTCACTCCCCATGCTTGAAGCTGATGCTATGCATGCAGTTTTTTGCCCCAGTGACCATAGAAATTAATGTTGAGGCCCTGTCTCTAGTCATTTAGATAGACTCTTTAGAGTAACTCCTCAAATAAGCGCCCAGCAAAGTTTTAAAGCTGCGAAGAAGGACTGCAAAGTGATCTTCTTTCACAGGGAGGCAGCATGTTAACAGGGGGTGGAGGATGGAGATTGTTTGAGGCACAAAGGGAGTATGTGGTAGACAATGCAAGAATGACACAACTCAAGTTTGCATGCAGTCTCTGTTTAGAGCATCAAGAACATTAGTTGCATAGATTGCATCTGAAGCAATTTCCCTTTTTGCTGTCGTCTTTATTTCTGTGCTTGACCTTCATCATTTCTCTGATGGTTTTTGACCACTCCATTGCTCTAGAGAACAAGCAAACAAATGGGCTTATAGTGGTCTTCCACTTCTGATTGGCATGTCACTAATTCATTGGCTTTGTGTTTACACCTGGGGATGCGAGCGTGACTGTTTAATCAAAAAAGTACAAGCCTTTGTACACAAACAATCCTCTGCCTCTCAAATGCCCAGTGATAAAACGTATGGTTCCAGCCAGCCCATAATACAGATTACAGGCTGTTCATGCCTGCCCAGCATTGGTCCACTGGGTCTTTTGGATTGGTGTCAACAGGTTGCCATAAAGCCCAATAACATGTGGCAGGGAAAGGCTGCAGGGGATTATTCTGCTGGTGCTCACCTCGTCTCTTCCCATTATTACCACAATTACTGTCAGCAGATATAACAGAGGTTCTTCAGATGCTCTAAATTGTGAATGATGGTGTGTCATAGTGATTTAGTTTCACTATTACGCCGAGGAGTGCAGTTAGTCACAAAGTATAGTTGATACAAAATGGCAAAGACTCTACATGAATTAGGATCTTACGAGTTGTAACAAGCTGCTGTGGAATTTCAGGACACGAGGACTGAATAGGCTAACAGTTTCCTTTTGGAAATTCACAGGCTTTCGCTGTGAATGCAGGTCAATTTTAAAAAAATGCTTCGAAAAGCATCTACACTGAAGTGAAAGTGGAAGTTTTCACCCTACTCTATGCGTTACTGTGAAAAATTAAGCATATCCCATTTTTCAGTATCTTGTAGGAAGCACCTTTAGCAGCAGTAATTTAAAGTAATCATTTTCTGTATTTCTTTTGCGTCATTGTGGAGGAATTTAGGCCCAATTGTTTTTACCATGTTGCTTTATGACCTGCCACAGCATTTCAGTCAGGGTGAGGTCTGGACTTTAGGCGGGCCATTGCAACACCTTGATTCTCGTCTTTTTTTAGCCATTCTGTTGTAGAATAAAACAGCAACAACAAAAAAAAACCCTAAATTTGGGTATTGCAAAAATCTAAATATTCAAACACAATGCAGAGACCTGTGAATGAAGGTTGTTTTTGTGACTGCGTGCCTGTTTAATGAGTTAAATAAATCCACTGTGTAGCTCTGTTTTTTTACACACGTAAAGTGGAGTTTCCATAGTGTGCATACTTTTCCTCTGGTCTCGCCAAGGAAAATGGGGATTTGAGTGTGTGCTTTGCATTTAGCATCAGTGGAAAATCTCCTCACATGAAGCTTTGTGTGCTGCATAGGTTGTCGTGTCTCAGGGTGAACTGTGTGGTTTTATCTTGGTTCATTTGCCCCCAGAAATAAAAACCAAACATTCAATAAATAGGTGCTTAAGCTGAGGTAACTTGCTGGCCCCCAGGTGATCAATGCACTGACCATGAACTGTAAGATCTCCCGTTGCATCCTGTCATTTCTCTGAGTTGGTTAACATATTACTGTTAAATTAAATATATATATATATATATATATAGCATATCTGAAGTGTAGACCATGTGGTATTAAAATTAAGTTGGAGTTGTGTTTTTCCACTTGTGCTCTCGGTCTGCAGTTGTAGCCAGATGGCCCGTGGCGATTGTGGCTTGGCAGATGGATTTTCCACGTTCCCACTGAAGGAAAACACTTCCAGAAGTGCAGATATTCAACTTCCAATCGCTGAAATGTGGAGAGAGAGGATGTACCACTGGATCCAACGCTTAAATGAAAGGCTGATTAGAGCTGTTGGAATTTCATGATAAGCAAACAACAGCTCCTTTGCAGACTCACTTTTGTTATTTCTCAGATGAGACTTATTGTGATTCTGAAGGCAGGCTGGAATCAGATAATAGAAAAATAATTCAGCAGTATGCTTTATGCTCTATGTCAAGTAGGTAACCTTCATTGAATGTGGATTTTAAAATACACTCATAACTGCTTAAATCAGCTTGAAATGTAAATATAATGTTTATATGCTTAATTGTTGTAATCTGCGCCCCGCTGGCTCCTTCGCAGCTGAAGAAAACAGTGCGAGATATTTAAAAGCTCTTCTTGGTCTAAGAAATGTTAGTTGTTTCCTCAAACCCAGAAAAATATGTTGTTTAGAGTAAATTAATGACACAGACTGTGGATTTCTTTTTTAAACATGATGAGTTTTGATGCCCAACTGCTGGAATTAGCTTCAAATTCAACTTCTGTTCACATGTTTCTTGAAGCTGTAGTCGAGTCAAATGTGAACCCACAGACATGATGTAAATTCTTAAAGATTTACACAAGATTGTTTTAATACCCCCGTCTCACATTTCCAGCCCTACCACAGTAGCTTTGCATGATTCCCAGTTCATAACAATACTTACTTGTTTTATATGTTCTGGTGTGTTTTTGTTCCCATGTTCAGCACTTTGGTCAGTGGTTGCTGTTTTTAAAGTGCTTTATAAATAGTTGGCTTGGCCTGGCTTATGTGTGGCCCTGGTGCAACCCTCATCCTCAGTCTGAAACAGTCTCTTTCTTCTGATTGGCTTCCCCTTGTAAACAAAAGATTACAGGAAACAGGTGGGTGGGGCTTTAGCGTGAACTGCCAAAGCTGTGCAAGGATGTCTATATGAGAGACATCCTGCAACGTAGCATTTAGAGCAGTCTCACAGTGACTATTTTGCATGCATGTTGAAATTTAGCTCATTTAGGCTCATTAGAGGATGCAGTAATTTTGATTTTGTGTTCAAGAAATGATTTGTTGAATATATTAGCTGTGCGCATGTCAAATTTCAGAATCAGTCCAGTAGATTATGGTGATAACCTCTTTTTGTGGAAAGAAGATGTCATGTTTTAGTGCACGTGTAGCCTCACAAAGGGAAGGGAGGCACAGGAGGGAGTACCTGGCAGTTGTGTTCAAACCAACAGGTCCCGTCAGGTCTTTCAGTTGCCTACTTGGCAGATATTCAGAGGCTGTATTCATACCCTCAGGAGACAGAACAACATGATTGTCTTCTGTGAACTTTTGCTGTTGATTTTCCGGCTAAGACATCAGTGGGATTTTATTCGAAAACAGCAATTGGTACACTAGTAATCGGTACTTAGTCTACTTCTTCCATCTACCACTTACAGAAACTAGTTGACAAATAGTTTCCAGGGACATGTGGTGCTCACTTCACTAAAAAGCTCTTGACAAATGCTTGAGATTGAGCCCCACAGCAGCAGTTTGTGGGAAATGATGACTGGAAGCAAATACAAAAAAAAAAAATTCCTTCCCTTCCTCTTCCTTTTGATATATTGTACTGTTCACCTTCTCATCCTTCAAAACAATTGCCTCTCCTTCCTTTTCATGACATCCATATTTTTTTTTTGCTTAGGGAAATAACTTCTGCTGACTGTCCAAATCATATTTCACTGAAATGGAAAGTTGCTGAGATTCTACTGTTCTTCCCAGACATAAATGAAACTCAACCTCTCGACCATGCTGAGACCGTATATTAGAGGTTCTTCGGGGTTACTTACCACTCTCACACATGGATGAGGCCAGTTAATACTCTGCATCTAAAGATAAGGCACATACTGCACACATTCTGTCATCAGTTCAGATATCATTAAGTCATTGTCAGATGAATGAACCTGAGACAGCAATCTTGGACGAACCTCCCACACCCTTTAGCTCATTTACGGTTCTTTCACGGTTATGATTATTTTGTACTTTTGTGTTTGAGCACCACCCAACCTGTCTGCTCAGATTTGTCATGTTTTGGAGCATTTTAGGGTTCCTTTTTGGACATCCTAGAGCAACAAGCCAACACAATTTGTGTAGACTGTGGAAAAAGTGGTGTGGAGATTTGTAGAAGAAGTGCTGGTTCAAAAGGTTAGCAGCAGTCACATTGGAAGAGGAAGCATTCAAGGTGAGGAGAATGGATCTCGAGGGGAGAAGGAGTGAACCAGAGATCCTTTCCTGGGCTAATGATCTATTCGGGAAAGAGTAAGCATTTTCCGTGGCCCCTGGTTGACCTCTGCTTGGCTGAGTCTTTGAACAGATCAGGCATATTCCTCTTGAAGCTTGCTATTCAGCAAGTGCCGTCTTGAATGACATTAAAAGAAATTTGCTTCTGCCTCAGTTACTTAACTGGCAGCGTATATGTCAGCATGCACGTTGAACCTGTTTATGACGCTCATTAAGACTAATATTGACAGCATGGCCAGCTGGTGCACACTTTTTACTCTCATTACTAATGCTACACAAATGTACATGACAAAACGCTCCTGGCAGCATAGGTCGGCAATGCAAATGAAATCTTTAAAGGCTTAACAACAAGTGAATGTCACAGAGCATGATTGAAAGTGGCCATTACAAAGCCAGCATCAGCAGATTAATGGGAAATAGATTATGCTGATTGACTTCAACATATGGCAGAGATTGCTTTTTGGAGTATTAAAGATTACGCTTCAGCTGAGGCAGTGAATGGGAGTTATATTACTGAGCTGCAGCAATAGTTTTAAATGAGTGGGTGGAATGGGGGATGGCTTGTAAGCTCTATGCTGATCTTGTGTCTTGTGTGCAGATTCTGTTTATTCATTTATGTTTTTAGCTAAGCTAAAAACGCATTTGACATAAAGTACCAATATCTTCTATCATCTCTCGAGCTCCTGAGAATTGAGATGGCACTATTAGCATTATTTCTGAAGTTATGTTTCTGTCCTGAGAACACAAAGAAGGCACCAAGCTCTTTAACTGTTCTTTATATTGCTTTGCTGGCTTGTTGCTGTTTTGTGGGTAAGAGGATTTATTTTGCTTGTTTTCACTGAACACGGCTGCCGACAGTTGGTGGAATCAGTGTTTATGCTTTTAGCTGGCTGGCTAACATTTCAGCTTTATTTGAAGTTGAATGGTTTGCGTTAAGACCAGGTACGTGTTTTCAAAACCAGTCTCAGAAAATTGAAAAAATGTATATATGTTTGGGCCAGCACGATAGTACAACGCTGTGCAAACCTATCTGCCCCCTTCCTGAGTTTTTTTGCGTAGTTGTCACACTCACATGTTTCCGATCATCCAACAAATTTTAATATTATACAACGATAACCCAATTGAATACAAAATGCAGCTATAAATGAATTCATTTATTATATATTTAATCCAGCAAGTTGGTTATTTTTTTTAAACCCTCAAGATAGCATTGTTATGAAAGGGGGAAATTATTCATAGAGAGCAGAACTATTTTTGTACCAGGCTGTAAATACTATTTTTACCTCTGTAAATTTGGGCATTTTAACATGGGACTGTAATGGGATTGGCTTTTTCAGAGCCAGCCTCCAGTGGCCAAAGACGAACTGCAGTTTTGGGAACTTGCACATTGATTTTTCTTTGCTTTCTCCAGAGGTTGCCGCTTGACGGTATCTGATGGATTTTGCCATTTTCCTGCCCCTTTAGTAGACTAGTGGCAGATTCCTTCAGTCTATTCATTCCAACTGGAGAAGTGAACATGATCAGATATCCCTTCCATACAGTATACTATTATTTGTATTTTTGTAATTCTTTGTAACCCTTTGTTTCATGTGCAGCTCTTTGGTCAACTGTTTTAAACATGCTTTGAAAAGACTGCAGTTGCCTATAAGCTTGTAATGTTTTCTTCATTCTAAAAGAACCCCCCCCCAAAAAAAAAAATTAAAATAAAATAAAAAATTGAGTTAGTGTGTCTTTAGGTAGTGTAAAGGACTTTGCTTTCTTTTAGCGAAACATGGTAGTACCCAGCAGTGTTTACACTGAGGAAAAAAGTTTAGGTCTTTTTCCATCCAAGTACTTTAAGGGCATTCCGGCTGGATAAGCCATGAAGCCATTTTGTGGATCACCCCATTGGTAATCAGTACTTAATTATTTCCAGTGAAATTAAGAAACTCCATTCCGAATCCCAGAACGTGCATGTCACCATATGCTGTTACAGGAATGCTGATGACTCTGACTGCCACTCCTACTGAACTACTTCCCTATTTCTTTAAGTTCACCCAGGGTGTCAACTGACAGGAGGAGGATACTGGATACTGGGTGTCATATGTTGTGCTTTTAAGACTGGTTATGTGAGAGCATGTTTTCCACTAAATAAAACAGAAGGTTATTTGATGTCAGATGAAGGACAGTCAACTAATGTGATGACTAGAAGAGGTAATTATAGGAGAAAACGCAGCATAGTGTTTCAGTTTTATTAGGGTGCCACTGGAAGCCAAAAATAATCCCCAATCAGGCAGTGTAATCGAGTGTGTCACACCAGGCTGCCACTCCCTTCCCCTGACAGGCGGGCACACACAGGCGGCACAATGTCGTCACACAACCTTTCTTCCATTTCAGCCTTGCAGCTCTCCTTGGCAGAGGTGAAAACTCCGACAGGAAAGCAGGGGTGCACAGCAAAGAGAAAGGCCGTCTTTATTGCAGATGCCAACATCAGCAGCGCCCGGAGCCGGCGTGTATAGACAGAGGTGCTGCCTGTCTTTCAATAGCCTCAATGTGTATGTGTGTGTGTGTGTGTGTGTGTGTGTGTGTGTGTTCTACATCACAGAAAGAGGGGGCGGTACAGGAGCTGTCAGGCGTGGTGCCTACTAGTCACTCTAACCAGAACTAGATCCATGCTTCTCTGGAAGTCTGTCAGTGTGGAGCAGAGGTGCCCTGCTGTCACAGGCTGTCTGGAAGCGTCAGTCAACAGTCTACTGTAGTTGGGTTATTCTAGGTCGAAACAGGCCTCTGTGCTTACTTTAGCTTCTCTCCAATGATGAAGGTAGGTTTATGTCCTCACTGTAATATTACTGTGGATGGACTCTTGTAAACCTCTGGTGTTCTTTGTGTCAACAGTTTTACAGTATGTGTGTGAAACTATTTTCCTTTCTGTTTTCATTTTCTGGCTTTAACACAGAATGCCATTTCATTTTCTTTGTTATTTAAGGTCTTGCTTATTTCCATTTCTTTCCCCATCTTGTCTGTGACATTTTGGGAACCATCCTGTTAGGCCTGAAGCAGATGGGTTTCATCTCTTCTCCTGGTTGATAGTAAAGCACCCTGTGCCTCGCAGCAGATGATGTACAGCTGCTTCTCCTGAGTCTCTGAATCTTTTCCCTCATCTGGATAAAATGCCCTTGAAAGCAGCAGGGGCATCAGGCGAATCCATATCCTGTCATGACCACTCAGCTTGGATCTCAGACTGCATAATTTTGGCCTGATGGTCCTGCTCAGAGCGGACATCGGACGGTGCTGCCCATCAGTCACTTTGGCAGCAGTGCTGCCCACTCAGTGCCAGTGATGAGTAATGGATAGTAGAGAAGGGACATAAAGAGAAAGGGGAGGTGAAATGGGGGACCTGTGGAGGGGATGTGCAGCACATTCAGCCTTTGTCAGTTTCTCTCGTTTGCCTCTGGCCTGCCAGACAGCAGGCTGTGTTGGCACAAAGTACTTTGTCTTCAGTTTGTAAAATCCAAGCCATAACCTTTTACTAAACTTGATGACTTTATTGCCTAAAATGTCCAAAGAACAACTGAAAACAGAAAACACGCTGGAAGTCAGTCTCCTATGTAAAAGCCCTGTGTTAGTCATCCATCCACCACCATCTGCTCCCTGTCACCCGTTATACTATCTCATTGTACGCTGTTTTTGTCTTTGTTTTGTATTTAAAATTCGGCAGCCACAACAATGCAGCTTTACGAAACGTTAATTTGTCAGTGTTTATTACCATATCCAAACTGAGATTGAATTTGCCTCTAGAGGGTGTAAATGCGCAGCCTGTGGCAGCTAACTTAAAAGTTGGACCAGGACACGGCTTCTTCAGAAGTGTGTGGAACCTTCAGGGAAATGAAAACTTGGCAGCACTCAATGTTTCTGCTCCACCCAGAATTATTTCCCTAATTTGATGCACCCCGAAGAAACCTTCACATACAGAGGTTACTAAAAAACCAAAGGGCAGTCTGGTGAAACGCTTTTAACTTTAACTTTACTTTTTTTTTTTAATTTAAAAAGGGGCCATGTACAGTATTAACACAAATGTTACCTTTTGATGCATTGTACCAGAGTTAGCTTAATGCTAATTTACATCTGCAATCCCTTGGCAGGCTACATACAAAAACCTCAACAATAGAATATCACATAAGAAAAAAAAACACCCCACACACACTGATAGAGCTACAATTCTTAATGGTGTCTTAATGGATTCTCTTGGGCGAAAGTTAATAAAATGAAGCAGTGGAGGAGGGGCCAAACCATTTAAAATCCTAAATACCAAACGCATATTGGAAAAATAATATAAATTTTAAATTCTCATTAAATGTGCCTCTCCAGAATCTTACAGTGATGATATTGCACAGATTTTTTTTTTTTTCAGGGTATTTGCTTCACTGTTGCTGCTTTAGAATTCATTCAGCCTCAAACCATTTGATGGTTAAAGGGTTACCTCCTATAATGTTGGTAATATGGCTAAAAAAAAAAACAAAAAACAACCATTGTGGACTCAATATTTTCCGTATCCGTGTTGTGAACTGTGCTCCTCGCTGGTGCAAAGGCCTATCCTGTTTGAGTTTATCTGAAGGCAGCCCGCCTTGTTTTTTCTGTTCCTCTTGGTATTTTTGCATCCTCACTTCACACGTAGCCGGTGTGGAGCCATTCTCAGACACAGACTGAGCACACTTAGTCGGCCGCTCTGCCTGGAATATCAAAATGTTTATGAATACTAATGAAGCAGCAGATTTACCAAAAGCGCCTCAGGTCTACATCACTGCAAGCCACTCATCTGTGTTTACTGCAAACTAAACATGTCACGATCTGCCATGTGCTCTGTGTAAGACGCCAACACGTCTGGGCAGCACATGACGAGTTGTTTCTCAAAGCTTTTGCTTCAGTAAATTTCATCTAGTATCATTTGGTTGGTTGAAATCTGATTATTAGGAAACGTAAAAATCTGTAAAATAAGAGCATCGCCATCTGTATCTGTGGAGGACATCTGAAAAATGGTTCCTGTCTTGAGTCACCAGATAGCATCGTGGTTTGGGTGGATTGTCTGCACGTCGCTCAGACCTGACAACAACAAACACTGAAGATGGGACTTGATTATCAAAGCTCTGCCCGGAACACACATACAGAAAGTAGAACCAAACACCGTGTTAGGATTTACGCCCATGAGTGACACTGATTGATTTTTGAATCTGAGGCAGGGCTAAATCTTGTTTAATATGGCTGAGATTAAATCTGTCTGTCTTATTTAAAAAAAAATATGTCTGCTTTATTGAAACTTATTTTAGTTATATTGGACATCAATACTAATCAGTAAAAAGATTTTGAAATATAGTTGCACTGCTACTGAATAGTTAGTCAAACATCGACTGATGAGAAAACAAATGTATATTAACAGAGGTTCATATGTGAGGTTTCTGCTAGGTGGCAGAGAACCTCCTGACTCCACCTGTGCAAGAAATGGTGCAGGTTGAATTTTTACCGTTTTTTTTTTACCCTGATGTAACTCCGCATTTATTGGACAGATATGAAAGTCTCCTCATCTAGCTCTTGGCTAGAAAGCAAATCTATTTCCCACCGTGTTAAGGTGGCAGACGGGTAGGGCCTAAAAGCTGAAGGATTGCTATTTACTGTTAAATAACACAGGAACAAAATGATAAATGTCAGGAAATTTAAATAATTATAAATAAGACTCGAGATCTTATTGTTTCTAGTAGTTTTATCTCACCTTTTAAAACACGTGGCAATCAAAGGGCTATTAAATTGCATTCTGGGTGACATTAAAAACCTCTTGTTAGAAGGTTTAAATTCAATATGGGTGAACTGCGCAGAAACATTCATGCAGCATCCCTCACTGTTTTCATAACTCTTAAAACTAAAGACTCAGGTTGCGATAACTTCATCCTTTGTGTGAGACTGCGCAGTATTTATGTCTCCTTACACTGCTGTGGGTTAATGGTTTGGCACTAGAGCTTGTGGGCAGCTCAGATCCAGGATGGAGGAAGAGTTACGGTTTGAGGATTAGCAGAGATAAGCTGAATAACTGCACCGTGGTCGGAGGAGCTACAACAGCACAGCATAAGCATGAACAGATTTGATCCCATATGGTCACCAACAAAATGTCAACTGGGACAACAATTCTTGTCTGTGCAGCTTTGTATGTGTCCAGCATTGCTGTTAATGGGTGCCCAAATGTATGATGCCTGCATGTGGATGCTATCTGTCTTTCAAGCAACGTGGGGTGTGCGTTGCATGTGCTCTATGCTGGTTAGGAGCAACGCAACCAGCATAGGACCAGTGGTTAGTTAAGTTAATTCTCCCTCTCTCTGTTTCTTTCTCTCATGAAGAGGCTTGAGGCTGAGGGGGCAGGGCCACCGCCTCCCTCTGAAGGCCACACGTGGGTGGGTTCTGTGCTCAGCGATTAAAGGGCTGAAGTGGAGCCAAACAGCTTTAGAGCGGGCAGCCAGACACCCAGTCTGGGTGCTGGGTCGGGCCTGAGGAACGTTCAGTTTGGGGGTGTGGGTGGTGTAAACCAGCTCTGCCAGAGCACAAGGGCAGCCACTGCCTGGAACTTTGTTTTCAGTACTAAATGAACTTATTCCCCTGTGTCTATAAACAGGAGATAATTAGAAATGTGCTGGCACTTGTGAAAATATGCTACAATCTTTGCTCCAACTTGGTGTAGGGTAATGTAAAACCACTTTTATGGCTCCAGTGAATTTTTGAAATAGTGCCTGTTTGTGTACATTTAGTTCTGGCCCATAATTAAAGTGAACTGGATTGCAAAACGAATCGTGTCAAATATAATTTCATATTTCAAGCTATAACAAACATTCTAAAATCAGCCCTGGTAATATTTTTACTGCCTGAGTCACATTGTGTTTCCATAGAATTAGATTGTATTTGTGATCGATATTTTCGTAGTATATATTTGTGAAATCTTCCAAGCACACAAAAGTGAGTATTACTTTGATGATGTCTCGCCCTGCAGGTCCTAAGCACTGCATATGCGTATGAAAACAGCTTGATACAAAGCTCAAAACAGATTTTTGAAAAAGAAGGATAAAAAAGATGAACTAAACTAACTGATACCCATCCACTAGTTGAGGTAGGCTAATTGATTCATTGCTGTAACTGAACGACTGGCTCAACTGGCTCATGAAAATAACATTTAAAAAATAGGAAATTTGGAAGATTTCTCATTCAAGATCATATTCTCGGGAATGACCTAATGGCTTCCAGTGCTGCTGCGATTTCTCGACCACTCCATGGAAGGGCTGTTGTGTCCATTTATACCATACCCCTGTGATTCCCGCTGGATTTCCTCGAGCGTGTCCAAACAATCCTTCAGCTTACAGGAAGGCAAATCTGGAGAGTGAGATGATCGTCAGCCAAGATTTTGTTGGTTTGGCTAAAAAAAAAAGAAAAAACCTGAAAACTATAAACCAGCACACGAGTGCATTCTGGCACCACCGCTCAGGTTGTTTCTGCTCAGTGTTCTTTCTCAGAAATTATACTAGACCTCAAGATGGACAGTCTCCCCCTAGAGGACGAATGCTTGAATTCTTGATCATTGTCAGGAAATAACGATCAGCACTCTCTGAGCATTAGCTGGCCATCTGACCTGGAAACTGTGGCACCTTCAGTAGAAATCTGCTCATTTGTAGCTGGAGGCCCAGCTCCCATAACCATGGATGATCGTCCATTTTTGAGTCTGTTTGAAACAGAAGGTGATATTTGCTCTCTGCGCGATTTTGAAGATCATGATGGAAGTGCAAGGGTCTGCCTGGTCAGAACAGAACTTCCTGGAAGTGAGTTAGAAATAAAAAAAAATAGCAGCTCCTGGCTGTGCCTGAGAAGATGACTTTGAACTCTCGGTTACACAAAAAACATTTACCAAGACCACCTTGTTTCCTTAGGTTTTGCTAAAGGTGTTCAGAAAAAAAAATGTTTCCCTGTTATGGAGGTTAGGCTTAGGGTAACTGTCCACTTATTTAAATAGCAATGATATAACAGAAAAACGCATCAGACACACAGATTTTTAAAGCCATATCTGATGATTTAATGCCACTTATTCATCAACACTCCCTGTGAAAAATTACTCTCCTGTGAGACTCTGCCAAATGAATCCGGGCGAGCTCCTTGTGCTTCTAGTCAGTGGGGATGTTGTTTTCAGCCACAGATCAGAGCATCTGGGGAAGGTGGACACGCAGACACATTTGTCTCAAGGCACCCCACTCACACAGGCTGCTCAATTTACTTTCTAAGTGAAGCAGAAAATGCAGTGTCTATCAATGACTCTATTTCTGTCCCTGCTGCATGAGAACGTGTCTCGTGAAGTATGTGAAATGTATAACCGCTGTGGGAGTGGCATGTTGTCACCCTGAATGTAGAAGGAGGTGCAGGTAGTGAAAGGAGGTAAGGTTTAACTGGTGGTTATAGTTGGACCAGAGCTGTCACAGCCTCTGTCTTCAGCGCTGAAGAAATGGAACTGATGTAGGGATTAATACAAGGACAAGAGGTACTGCTGTTCTCACTTTGGAGTCTAGACAGAGTGTGGCAGGTGTGTCTTTAACACAAGCCCTTAAAAGAGCCATCCTGTGATGAGTTGTCTCCCTGCAAGCTCACTTTGAAAGCACTCACTTGGACCTGTTCAGCTATTCGAGAAAGACTAGCTATTGTTTGAATTCCTCAATGTCCTCTTCAGTCAGATCAATAAAGGGAAAACACGTGAGGAAGCACAGAACAGTGCAGTAACAAACATGATTTAACTGTAAGCGAAGAAAAGCTAGCCGTCAGTAATAACCGTAACCTTTTGCATTTCTCCTGTCACATACAGACCAGTCTGGCTTCTTCAGGTGTTATGATTCTGCACACGTACCTCTAAGGTCACAGGGGGAACCCGATGTAAAGTGGTGTGGGGGAGAAACTGTTAGCATAGATGGCAGTGGATGAATAATAACAGCTGTTGTATCATAAGTATTCTATTTGGGCTCACACAATGAGTAATAAATTTTATAGTAAAGGCCTAATATTTTCCTGTAACAAACTACTGATTCTCATTCAGAGATATCTGTCTCCAAAATGTACTTCAATTTTAATAATAATAAAAAAAGAAATTTCATCCATATCTTTGACTAAGATTCCCACTGGGCGCCTCTTGGGTGAGGTGTTCCGGGAATGTCCTACCAGAAGGAGGCCCTGTGGCAGACCCAGGACATGCTGAAGAGATTATACTCTTAGCTGGCCTAGGAACATCTTGGTGTCCCCCCAGCTGAGCTGGAGGAGGTTGCTGGGGAGAGAGCAGTCTGGGCTTCTCTGCTTAGGCTGCTGACCCCATGGCCCCAGATAATCAGAAGAGGATGGCTAGATGGATGGATGGATGGATGGATGGATGGATGGATGGCTAGATGGATGGATGGATGGATGGAGCTTAAAGTAAACAATGATTCAATATTTGAAATAGCTTGAAGGTCCAATACTAAAGTCACTCTAGGGAAAACAGTGGTTGGAGATTGCAGCAAATCATTGCAACTGTGTGCAATGAACTTGCAATCTTGTTGCCTTTGAAATCGCTTCAAAGATGGAGACCAGGTCTGCAACCGTTCGCAGTCAGTTGCCATCTTCAAAGCAACTTTGGTGCACCAAGATGGCAATAAAATGGTTTCTATCAGCTTGCAATTAAATGGAGTCAAGTTCACAGCTTCATGCAATCTGCCAGTGATAATATGGTGTGATATTGTGTGATAAATCAACGAAAAGGGCAAATCTTTAGCTATACTATTTATGTGTTGCGTTCTACATACACAGAAATCATTCATATTAAGCAGAAATCCCATTAACTACTTCAGAGTCTAACCAGAACCTCACAGAGCTGAAACAGAAATTCCTCCAGAAAAAGTGACGTAGTTACTGCAGGATGGCGATTGAACTGTAAAATAACATAGGCAATCAGCAACCTTGCTTTTATATAGGAATATAATCAGAATACAACCACTTGGCAACCAGTTGAGTCAAGTCCCCTATTGCAATGAGACACGTTGTAGATAAGTTGAGCTCATCAGTGCAGACTGTCTCAGATTGATTGCAGCACATTAGTAATCTGACTGCGTTAGTTTGGTGAAGACATGATTTCCATCTAATCAGTTCTGGGTGCTTGTATTCAGTCCAAGTAGGACCATGATTATTTAAAGACAGATTGCCTCTCACCAGGCAACCTGTGCCATTGCCTTGGAATCAAAAGTGGTTGACACCCTCAGCCTCTGTGCAACCAGTTGGTCATCACAACTACTCCAAGTAGTCAACAACTGCAAAAAAAAAAAAAATTCAGTTCAATCACCAGGCAGCCACCACTTTTTACTAGTTGCAAGGAGGTTGCAGTCCTATTTTATTTTAGTGTGACTGAGCCTTAAGTGAATGTGAGAGCCACTGAATTTTATAGTATAAAATCAGAGCACGAGTAAAGTGACTACATCACTGCCCTCCTTTTCTGTCAACAAAACAAATCCTACCTACTAGCCCATGCCAGCTTTGTAAACATAGCTAAACCTAACCGCTGGACTCATACTCAGACTCACCCACATACTCTTAACCCACAGTCATGAGAATGGTATCAATGTTCCCATCTTAATCTTTGCAACTTAATCTCTGCATTTTCCAAAATGTTGAATTCTTCCTCAAATACAAGTCACTCTGTACCATTACTCATCCTCAGCTTACAAACAACTCTTAGTTTTGTGAATCATCAATCTCTGTATTGCCACGTCACTTCAGAGTGTTAAGCATTTTCTGGTGTCAACCGCGCATAGTAACAGAGCGCAGAACAACACATTCTGGTCAGAGAAGTTACTGAACTGGTAAGGAATGGAGCAGCTGAGTGCCGAGCACCATTCAGCCCATATATGTCTGGTCACTGCAGTGAAAATGTTTACCACAATTAAGCAGCGTGTCGTTTGCCCTGTGCACTTTTTCTAGATTATTTCATAGTTGTGACTGAGCTCACAGTGCGTTGACGAGTCCCTCCCTGTTAGCTTATGGCACTGTTTCAAAGTCATCTGTGAGGTAAAAATACATCCCATCGCTCCTAACGACTGTACTGTAATCACTGTCACGATAGAGAGACAAAAATAACCCAAGGTCTGATCAAAGGCAGCTGGCTCCAACTGTCCCGCTGCATTCAAATAGATGCAGTGAGTGTTAACTGCTGCAGCTTTACCTTAAGCCTCACAGTCATGATTAAAGCTAAAGGGGAACCAGCTTGCCCTGACAGTTTTCAGCTGGGGTGAATGCTCAAATGGATAACTATTGAACCAGCCAGTGATGAGTACTTTGCAGGATTTTCAGGTCTTATCCAGGTTTTTACATCACGTGGGCTCAGATCAGATAATTTCAAAATTTTTCTGCTGTGAAAACATTTCTGGTACTAATTGAGCTATCCCTGTGTACCATGATTGGCAGTAATTAATGGTAGTCTCTTATCATTGCTCTCTGCTGCACAATATATAAAGTTTAACCATATGGGAGGTATTTTGCCACCTTTTTTAAGCTCAGTAATGGCTTCTTTTGTTTTTTAACCACCTTCTCCCTCTTTAATTTTACCTTTGACATACTGTATTTAGGATTATTTCCCATTAATCTTTGTTTTCTTTAGGGGCCATAGAAGCAGAAGATGTATATACTTCACCAGATAGGCCTTACAGGGTCCAGCGTATCTCTTCCCCAACCACCCCTATTAGCTGTGTTATCACAGTGCTTTACTCTGTATGGTTGACTTGGTTTGATATAATCTTTGGTCCTCTAGATACACACCCACTGTTTGGGTAATGATGTCATAAACCGGAAATGGAGGGGCCCCTTGCTGCTTTGGTTTTTGTGGTTGCGGTGGGAACAGCATCAGCACAAAGATGCAAGGAGGTGTGAGTCAGACATTCCCTTTTAACTTGGATGTTTGTTTAAAGGATGGTTTGGCCAGTCAACTGGCTGAGCAGCTGTTATTTGTTGTGAAATGTCTGTTGGAAAGCCACGGTTGTGATACTATCTTCTAATGCACACTTTTGAGTCCTTTGATCAGCAGTCGTAAAGAGCTGATGATCAGATGCTGCGTCTCCTCTGATTGAAGCTGAACACTGCTGTCTGTGGGCAGATCTACTGAGGTGAAGCTCACATTAATGCAGTCGTAACTCCAGCTGAAACACCATATCCAGGGGTTTCCTCGGGCCTCATCCTTGCTGCCATTCTCTTGCCAATAATAAAGCCCATCACCACCAGAGCTTGCTCTCTGTCTCTCCAGTTTTTGCTTCTTCCCCCTTCCTGTTTGAGACACTCCAGAGCTGTGGGACACCAGTGCTCCCGCTGCCACACGACCCAGTTTTCCTCTGGAGGAATTCCCTCCCTCTTCCTGCGAACGCCCCTCCTTACAAGTCTGAGAAGGAAGACCAGAGCTACAGTGGGGAAGAGTTGAAGGAGAGGGGAACATTTCTCTGTCATAGCACAACACAGTCAGTCAGCAAATGAATATTTAGCCCAGGGATGGAGTAAGCGAGGTCAGAGTGCTGATGGGTCTGGTGAAGGGGCTCAGAGGGTAACATGTGGTGTCTGCAGTGTGCCTCTGACAGGACTCAGTCCTTACTGGAGCTGGAGTCATACAGCTGGTAAGTGTGTGCGTGCTTGCTCTTTCTCTCTCTCTCTCTGGTATAAGACTCATTCTTTTTCTTCAACAGCCGCTCGACACATACTTAGCTTCTGATTTGGCTCTGAATGAGTCTCTGTGATGCAGGTTGTACATTTCACTAATGGCAGCTCCTTTATTTAGGGACCACTGCCAGACTATCAATTGAGAAAGCATTAACAAATGTCCAACAAAACTGCTGGTCACTGCTTATTAGATGGATTGCCTTTAATGAAGTCAGATTTTTTGCTGCTGATGAAGGAGCACACTTTGCGTGAAAGTGGTGGATTTTCCCGCTGAGAGCCAAGCAGAGTGAATGTAGCTGAGCTCACATTTTACTGTTCTTCACTGAGGGCCCTCGAACTCTAGGTTTAATCAAGTCAGGCTTAATGAACTAATGATTAAAAAAAAAAAGTACAAGTCAGTGTGGATGTAGGGCAAACGCAAAGAGAGGCAGGGTGTGAGTGGCGGGTTGGAGTAATTAATTCATCACTGCAGAGTGACACGGTGAGAAGAGTTTTTTTGAAGAAGTCACTCAGCAGCACAGCGAGGATGTCTCCAGGGGAGGTGGTGACACCAGCACTGTCCTCACGTCACCTTCCCTCCCCTTCTCCACTGGATCTGACACACCAGCACCCGCTACAAACACGTCATTAAAATTCTATCAGGCAGCAATTTATGCAGTGTCATGGGACTCTGAGGCACTTTGTGGGTTTTTGATTTGAAAAGACAGCTGTAATGAAACAAGAGGGAAGGTGCACCCAGGAGTATATGTGGGTGTGATTGTTTGTGTTAAGACTTCAAGTTTTTTAACACCGCATCGGCACCTTTGCTGGATGGCAAGCCTCTAAATGTCAGGAAGAGGTTCAAATGTTGAAATTGTGGAAATAGTTGCGTAATGTCTTCTGTGGCTCAGGGGGAGTTTTGTGAAAGGACTTGAGTGACATCACTTGAGTAATGTTAGCTCGAACCAGGAGACTGCAGTTTTATAATGGAAAGCGGAAGAAGGGGCTGTTTATAAAACAGGGTGGGTCTAATGTGCAGATCGTTTCGCAGATTCACTCAATCTATAAATAAATAGTTTGCTTTGGAGCAGACAGTGGACAAAAGTCAAACAACTCCAAAGCCCTTCACATAAATTTCTGGGTTTGTTGAGATATTAATGGTTTAGTTTTGTTTCATACAGACATCAGTGACTGTTATCTTAATGCTTTTTACAGACATGTTGAGGATCTAAGAGAACCTTGCGACATACTCTGTATTTGGCATCTAACATAAGACCAGGCAGTGCAGAAAGTTGGGTATTATGTGCAAGACCTTCGCATTCCAGTTAAACACTGGTTATCTTAACCTTCACATGACGGCAGAGCAGCTCTTTGATGTTTTTTGCAAAAACGTGAATCTTTTATGTTCCTATTCTTCCAAATGATATCTGGCAACAAGGGCAAATATGTATTTGACTCCCTGGTATAAGATGAATTACGCTACCCCACATGTTCTGTGGACAGAATTCTCTCCTCTATACATAGAAAACAAAAATAGGGATACACATGTGAAAGAGACTCAATTGTCTGAAATTTTAAAAGTTGGAACAGGAAGCTGTCACATTGTAGCCACATTTATGTTCAACACAAGAGGTCCACCACACATACAGAAACCTTCTGCTTCTTTTCATTCCAGCAACAGTGAAATATCTGCACTCTAAACTCTGTTTTATGAATTTCATTCTCAAAATAATACGTGATAGAAAGTGGTTGGATGGATGTATAATTCAAAATAATTAATTGTAAAATTATCCCTAAAGTAAATGTGTGTATGTGAATGATTTCAAAGCCATATTTGAAACACTTCATAAACATACATGTCTGCTGTACCAAGAGTCCCTCCACCCCCACACCCTTTAGTAATTCTGCTAAGGATTAGGCTCTAGGATTAGGTCACACTCCTGTTAGCCATGCACATGCCTCTTTGTGAGTTTGACAACTGCATTCATAACATAGTAGCAAGATGGCCATCGTGAAATGTTCCACTGCAAACAGGTTAACTGAAATAGAAATAGTTAAAAATTGTAATAGCATGTTATGTTGAAACTAGATTTATAGTTAACACATGTGTCCCACCACAGATACACTTCCCTTTGTGCTTTTTCTTTTATATTTCATCACCTGGAACAGGTGCCAGTGATCGAGACACATCCTGCTTTAGTTCTTTTTCCCCACAGTCACTTCTGTACTTCGCTTTGTGGGCCAGCAGTGATCCAAACGCATACCAAACTGAGTTAGTGGAAGTACCTCCATCAGCATCAGAAACAGAGGAGATTGCACAAAAAGCCCACACAGGCCAATCACAGCTCTGCCGGTCTGTTTTTTATCAAACGTCTGTAGCAATAATATGTAGTTAGATTTTGGAGAAGGTGCACATTACTTACAGGTCAGTTGTACCACTGAAAAGTGTGAACAACTGTTTTCTCCAGTGTAGAACTGACGATATCAAAACTAGGAAGCAGAAAAGGATGAACCAGTTTACAGGTGTCCTGCTAGAGCTCCACCTTTCACCCTCATTCCTCCTGCTCTGACCAAATGTCTTCCTCTGTCCTGTCACAGATCCAGTTAGTAATGCTTTGACTGCTGGGGTGCTGGTTCATACGTGTTGAAATATAAGCAACATATTCTTCAGTCACTCTCATGCAACATGACCCAACTAACTGAAGTCATAAACATGCTTTAAGTGGTATCAGATTACATTCTTAGAGCCCTCTGCCTGCTATTGCTTTGAGTTTGATGCCACATTTCATGCATGCTAAGCTCGTCTTCCGTCTAAAGAAATGGATATTTCCAATTAAGCTTCTTCTGCTGGAGCAGATGTATTATGGCATACCCTTCAGTCTAATTAAAGGACCCTCTCTGTCTGATTAGATTAGTTCCTTTTAAAATTAAAAATGCATTGAGGATGCACAGGGAGGGTAATGAAAATGCAGAAAGGGGTTTTAAAATGAGCACGAGCGTCCAAGTTGCAGAGAGGGGACGTGTTCTCTAATGAGAGATGTTATCCCATGACAGAAGATCTTCAGCCTTCACTACTGTGACTTGGCAAAATAAATATTATTGCAAAGTATCCCACAGGAATGTGTGGCCTTCCAAAACTGTTCAAAATGCCAGTATTATAGTTAAGGTAGGCTATTGTTACTTTTAGGCCTAAAATTTAAGGTTAGAAAAAGAGCCAGCGTTGGCTTTTAGTTAGCTAAAACTCTTTCATCCAAATCAGGGAGAAGCAGTTAACTTAGCTCCTTTCAATGTTCAAATCTTTTTTGTTTAAATGTTATACAGAGAGCTAAATGTGTACGCAGAAGTCTGTGGTTTTAGCAGAAGTTACACCACGGATGTGTTTCAAAGTTGCTCAAGCTCCATACGACACAAAGATAGGAGCAGAAAGGTTGAAGCACAATTTGAACCAAATTGAAAGAAAGTTGCCCAAATAGGACAAAGAGACTGAAAGAATAAAAGATACAAGTGGTGGGAACGGGCTTCTCAGAGTGTTTTGGCTCAGTCATTCTGGAGGGGGCTCGAAAGCAACAGTCAAAGGCCATCTGACTGGGTATGCTTTATGTACACCTCCTAGGTGAGGTGGTTGGCATAAAATTTGGTCATTTTTGGCATTTGAACTGCGTCTCAGATTTATCTTAGCCCAAATATAAAGTGCAGCTGTTTCTGCCTTGACATTTTATATTGCTCAGTGGAAATCCAACTTATGTGATTTGTACAGACTGAATATGAGCCCATTTAAATGCCACCCCTGCGCAGAACGATGGCAAGAATCATTCGTTTACTGCTGTGATTCTCCTGGATGTCAAATCTCTTTCTTATTGAAACTTTAACTTTAGCCTTCATTTCTAACTTCATTCTCACATAGAGGTTTGTGTATTTGACAAGTATACGGGATATGTAGTTATAGATGGTATGTAGACAGATGTCCTTTTCTGGGCCTTTCCACCTCATCCATCATATTGATGACAAAGATAAATGGCTTTGTTTTAAGAGAACGCTGGAAAAGCTCATACTTTCATCATGGCAGTGTTTTTTTTTAAAGTCAGACCCCATTATAGCATCACCTCACCTCCTGCCTGGTTGAATTGGAGACACATTTCTCTCTCTCTCTGATAAAAGGTCTGATGGTACACAGCCAAAAACGGGCCAGCATCCTGCAACATGGATTTCTTCTTTTTCTGACAGCGTCGTCGTTTACCTCTGTGTGAAACGAACTGACAATGACAAGAACATCTGCTGAGTGTTGCTTGCTGTCTCACTCAGTGCGCTGGTCAGTGCAATCTTTTCAGAACTACAATTGCACATGTTGCTACCGGCAACTTTCTGATTTGCAGCACTCATCCTGCAGTGGCAAGAACAAATGGTTCAGTGCTAATCAAGCTCATTGGCTGTAACAATATTTCATTGTATTTTGATAAGTTATAGAATTTATGATGAGACTAGTTTTGCTCTCGTGCAGAAATAATTGTTCAGGAGATGCAGATGAATAGGGAAAAAAATGGATGCATATATTATAAATAAAATTTTAAGAATTGGTGAACATATGTTACAGCAGACGTGTTTCATAAACCCCTTCCTACCAAAAAGTCTCCTGATATGGGAATATGCTTACGCACTATTTACAAGCAGCTGGGCTGTGCTTGAGACACCCCAGTAGAGCTAAAACTCCCAGCACCGCCCATGGGCAGAGGTCATGCTCTAAGCTAATCTATTTCTCAGGCTTCCCCAAAGTGCGACCTACACCAAATAGAGGAGCTAAAGAAAAGAAAAAAGAAATGTATATACCACATGTTGTGGTTTTACCCATTTTTAGATGAACATAGTGGTGATGAACAGTTTTAGATTTCTTTTGTGCAAACCATCGTTTTATTTTTTCAGTAGCATTTTAATTTGGTGGTCTCCCTAATTTTGAATTGAACTCAACATGCAATCGAAAGCATGCACTAACAGGAAGTGACACCTGGAGTTGTACTAATATTATTCATGTTCGTGTTGTGCTAAAATAGGGTAAGTCGCAAAATTTCATGTAAGCTGTCTGACTCGATTGGCAGTGAAGAGCAACTCCAATTCATATTTGAGAATTACAACAAAAGGTGCAAGTGTGGTTGTGCACCATGATCATTTTTCATGAAAAAATGTGCAGGAAAAGGGAACTCTTCAGTCCTGCCACCTGCACGCATGACGCACCCACACCACCATGAATATATCAACAATCACCTCTTGTTGAACAGACAGTGACTGGTTCGAAAATGCCACCATATCAGCCAACCCTATTATAAACCATAAGATGATATATATTTGCAGTTCAGTCATAAGCACGGCATTTATTTGGATGTTTAGAACGGTACGAGCAGAGCCATTATCTGGTGTGGGCTGACACTGAAACTAGCTGATCTGTGAGGATTGAGCTTGACTTTGTGGAGAAACATCTTGATCTCTTCTGTAAGCAATCTGTGAGTGTTTTGGTTCTTCCGTTTGGGTTTGGACACTAAAAAACTAGAACAGAAAGCCTGCATTAAAGGATGTAGAGATTTAACCTTGAGGTGCCATTGGGTATTATGGGAAATATAGGATGCAGTCTTTTGGATTTTGACCCATGCTGGGGAGAGCAATACGTAACTGAACGAGAAACTAGAATGTA
>JAMQGT020011023.1:0-11636 GCA_024447675.2 Pterophyllum scalare
AAAATGAATTGTGCTTTAGAGTTACCGGTATTGCTTTTGTGTACTTGTCTGTAAATGTTTGAACTAGAGGTATTTTTGCAGTGTTTTTTTTTTTTGTGTGATTTCTTTGTATATATTTTTCTTAATTTTTAAAACATGCAAATTGGAAGTCATCACAGCCAACTGCTTTTAATTAATATAAAATATACACTGGCATTTATAGCTTTAAAAAAAGAAGACATGATCAGAATGAGTTGCTGAGCTCTATTATGGAGTGACACAGCAACAGCTGTCAGATGAAAAGCTTCAATTTTCTTTTTTCCCCAACTAGAGAAGAAAATTCTCTCCATCAGTATTTGTGTATTATCATGATTGCTGGCTGAGTTTTACCCACACATTTTCCATGGTCGCTGTGAAGACAACCTATATGATGAAAGAGTACTCTGCTAATTTTGCATTATAATATTGTCTGACTCATAATTGACTGGGGGGGGGAAATGAAAAGAAACAAAAGACATACTTGGGGATGATATTTTTTTCCCCCACTTATTCTTCTTCTTTCTTGTCACTATATACCCACAGAGTCACTGGGCCATTAACAGTTTGGTTGGATATTGATAGTAAAATCTAATTATCCCAGTGCTCTGGTTTGAAGCTGAGAGTGAACAGTGGAGTGAAAAAATTATTTATTTGAATTTCACACAGCCTGATTGTTTTACTTAGCCTCAACCTTTGAGGGTTTTAAAAAAAATTAAATAAGTCAATACAGATGAAACTGCAGTTCCTTGAATGACTTTGTGTCCCTGGTTCGAAAAGTAAATTGATCCCCATAAACCCCCATGTTAAAATCCTCTGCAGAAATGAACACGTTTACAGCCTTGTGCAAAAAGTGGGTTTGGACTCTCTAGCTTTTTTTTCACACTTTTATTACAACTATACCAGGGTTATGTTTTTAATAATTTATCTACTGGCTAACTATTGTCTGAATATAAAAACCTGTGGCTTTAGAAAATTAACTTGGTGGTGGCCAACATAATGGCTATATAAATCTTATTTACTACATGGACAAAAGTATTTAGCCACCTACACATCACTCCTACAGGAGCCTACTGTAGCACTCCTGTGCTTTTGTGCTGAAATTAGTAGCAGAGGAGGTTTGGAAGTCTGCAGTTATTGAGTCAGCAGTGTTGATGTTTTTGTTTTGGCGCACTGTGCACCTCAGCACTTTGCAACCCTGCTCTGTAACTTTATATAGTCTGCCACTTGGTGGCTGAGTTGTTGTTGCTTTGCAATAATACCACTTGCAGTTGATAGTGAAATTTCTTCTGTCCAAGATATTCCACAAACTGTCCTCTCGCATTGGCGGCATCCTATTGCAGTACATGCTGGATCTTCTTTGTCATATTATTCATTCCATGATGCACCAAATGTTTTCACTCAGTGAAAGGTCTAGACTGCAGGGAGGCCAATTCAGCACCCTGACTCTTCTGCTAAGATGCTATGCAGTTGTTATAGCTGCAGTATGTGTTTTAGCAGTGTCTTGCTGAAATATGCAAGGCCTTCCCTGAAAAAGATGTCACCTGGATGGGAGCATATGTTGCTTTAAAAGCTGTATATACCTTTTGATGGTGCTTTTCCAGATGTGCAAGGTGCCCATTTCATAGGCACTGTTGAATCTTTTAAACTGAGCATTGATAACAACAAGATTGGTCTTTCTCTTTAGACCAGAAATGAGGTGTCCATGTTCTCCAAAAACAATTTTAAATTTCAATTTGTCTGACCAGAGAGCAGTTTTCCACTTTGTCTAAGTCCATTTTAAATGAGCTTTCACCCAGAGAAGACGACAATGTTTCTGGATCACGTTCACATATGGCTGCGTCTTTGCATGATAGGAGAGCTTTAATCTGTCTTTGTGGATGGCACAATGAATTTCTGGAAGTGTTCCCATGCAGTGATTTTAATGACTGAATCATTCCTATTAATAGTGTAGTGTGTTACGACCCAGCTCAAAAGCCGCAACATAAGTTGGAGACTGACACCAGAGTTTTAAGACATGGGTTTTATTTTAAATTACTTAATAAGCACTGCTAAAACAGTTGCAACCCAAAGGGCATAAGAACAGGAAGTGGTGTGTCTCCAAAGCCAACCTGATGCATGCACCTTATCAGGCGTAATCAGTCAGCAGTTAACCAAAGCAGCACCTGTAAACTCCTTCACTGCCACTGCAGAGAGAGTGGGGGTTGCAGCAGGGGGTACAGCAAGTGCCACCCAAGGGCCCAAGGATTACATGCACCCAATATTGATTTTTAGCCTTGTCCCTTGCACACAGAGATTTCTCTAGATTTCCAGAATGAAGATGAGATATTCAAAGTCTTCACAATTTTACGATGAGGAACATTATTCTGAAATTGTTGCAAAAATTTGTAGATGCAGTTTTTTTTTGCAGATTGGCGAACATCTGACCATCTTTACTCAAACTCTGCCTCTCTAAGATGCTCTGTTTTAATACTCAATTACAGATGCAGACAAAATTGTTGGTACCCTTCCATTAAAGAAAGGAAAAAACCACAATGGTCACTAAAAATAACTTGAAACTGGAAATAAATAAAGTAATAAATAATGTACTGGAAATTAACCAATGAAAATCAGTCATTGCTTTTCAATTGTGGTTCAACAGAATCATTTTTTTTTTTTAAACAAAACTTGCCTGGACAAAAATTATGGTACCCTTAACTTTTCAATCAATCCATCAATTAATCGATCAATCAATCATTTGAGGCAATCACTAAAATCAATCAATTTCTGTAACTCTCACTGAGACTCTTTTAGCCAACTCCTCGTGAGCGAACAGCCCTGGCTCTCTTAGGTTTCAAGGGTGCCTTCCAGTCATACTTTTTTCATGATTTGCTTTCAACAGTAGTCTCCTCCTCCGTTGCCTTACATTAAGTCCACTTTGGCTGAGACAGCAATGATGCAATCTGACATATTGACCTTTGAGTTCACCTCTAATCTCTTTAGAAGTTGTTCTGGGCTCTTTGGTTACCATTCTTATTGTCCATCTCTTGCAGCCACAGCCAGGGAGGCTGGCTACAGTCCTGTGGACCTTAAACATTTGAATAATATGTGCATCTGTAGTCATACAAACATCAAGCTGCTTGGAGATGGTCTTGTAGCCATTGCCTTTAATATTTATGTCAGTAATTGTCTTTCTCATCTCCTGAGATAGCTACAGAAAATTTTAATTTCTGGTTTGGATGACACCTTCTTGATGAACAACTGTATAAGTGTTATGTTCACATTTTGGATCGATAAGACAGATAGTTTCAGAGAGGAGTAAAGGCTACCAGCCAGCCATCAGCCACTAACAAAACAGCCTTGAGATCCCTTTTCTAGGCATTTCCACCCCCACTCACATCTTGCATCAGATAACTAAAGTACTCTGGGAATGTTAATATAGAAATCCAGTTCATAACACTGTAGATAAATGAGCCTTGCAATACTTGGTGCCACTGGCTCAGTCAGATTTTGTTAGTACATTTGAAAATAGTGACCCATAAACATGTTTTTAAATGAAAATCTCATAGACTGCCATTTAAAACCAGAAGAACCCACAACTAAAAAAAACACATGCCTTTGTCAGGTTGGTTTTACTAACACAACAGTAATTTGATGTTGCCTTTTCATTTCCAGTAGACATGGAGCAACTTTACAATTTAGTAGAACTCATTTATTTTCTGTCCTTATAGCTGCCTTTTGATCTCCACCAACTTCTCAATAAAGAAAGATTGTCTCTTCAGATTTATTCAACAGTTAATTTTTAACTCTCCCAGTCTGCTTCTTGGGCAGGTAGTGTATAGTGGATCTATTAGAGCTTTTTTGGCTGAAGAAGCTTCCTGCTGTTTCTGGAAATGATTAATGAGAAAGGTGATATTAAAATATGCAGTGAATGTGTCATGACTTGATATGATATCTGAGCTTTTTAGACCTGAGGGCAACTGAATATTGTGATGATATCTTTCCATAGGTTTGCTTTTAATAGATTAAGGAATGAAGTGAATTGATTTGCTGTTCATATTAAAATTTTGGCAGTATACCTTTACAATAGTTACTTTATTGCTGGTTTTGTCAAGTGCTTTAAAATGTTTAGTCCTGTGGAAAAGCAAGCCACCCCATTCTTTATATTTTGCTTAGTCTGTATAGAGGAGGTCAGGAGAGAGGTACAACAGTGTGTGTCCACAGCCATCTGTAAATCATAGTGGAGGCTACATTTCAATCAGTGGTGTTTGGGATCTTGTCAACATTGATGGAATTATGAATATCAAAAAGTACGGTTTGATTTTGATCCACTATGCAATACCATCTGGAAAGCATCTGATTGGCAACAGCATCATTTTTCAGCATTATAATGATCCCAAACACACTGCCATTGCAGTAAAAACATGCCTAGCTAAAGTAACAACATTAGTCATGGATTGACCTCCCCAGAACCCGGGCCTCAACATTCTTGAAACAGTGTATGATCATCTTGACAGAGAATGGAACAAAAGGCAGCCAACATCCAAATATGAGCTTTGAAAGTCTTTCAAATTGTAAATGGTAAATGGACTGATGTATAACGCTTTTCTACTCTACTTTGAGCACTTAAAGTGCTTTATACAATATGCCTGATTAACCCATTTACACACATTCATACAAGCACTTCTTTCTACGCTTAAGTGCTTTCAATCTAACATTCACATGCATTCATACTCCAAGTTTTGCATCGGAAAGCAACTTGGGGTTCAGTATCTTGCCCAAGGATACTTTGGCATGCAGACTGGAGTAGCCAGGGATCAAACTGCCAACCTTCCAATTAGTAGGTGATACTCCTCTACCTCCTGAGCTACAGCCACCCGTCAAGAAGCCTGGAGAATTATTCCTGAAGACTACTTACAAATTACAAGAAAGCTTAATAAAGGTGGTCATACCAAATATTGACTTTCAAACTCTATATAATTGTACAAACTTGCTTTATGTATTATTTTTCCATGTAGGTTTGCACCTTTCAGTAAATTTCTGCAACTATTCACCATTGTCCTAGCAAAATACAAGAAATTAGGTGGCTCAAGACTTTTGTACTGTATGTGCGCTGACTCAGTGTCTTGTTTCTGAGCAATTTGCAACATGCCGCATTAGGCATCTGACTCACCAGCACCAACAGACAGCTCTTTCTTCTCCACACACTGTGATGGCACTACTAATGAGATGGGAATCACGTCCAGAACAATGTGCACTAGCAATTTTTTTTTTTTAAGCTGTAAGACACAGCACTTGAACAGCTGTGGATGTTGCAGCTACCAGAAGACTTGATTGAGAACAGATTGAGTAAAAATTGTTGATCAGCTATAATTACAGAAAAAGCTCTCAAAACACTCTAAACTCTCTTATTACAACAACAACAAAAACATATCTAACAAATTGGGTGATATATTCATCACATTGCTAAATCAATATATAGTTTTACATTTTGAAATCGTAATTTTTACTTCACTACTTAAAAGGGATGTATACATACACCAAACAGCTATCTTCCTGTATTTTTGCAACATGGAGTTGAATATATGACATAACTTTAACAGCTAGTAGGCCTCCTTTTATGACTACTTTCCATTACATTTTTTTTATAAAAAAGTTGCCGTCGTTCTGTCCAGTCTATAGACTCCAAAACCATGAATTGAGCCATGAAATTTGGCATGTGTTTTTTTAATCTTCGAAGATATGCAACACAATATTCTTCTTCCTGGATGTTTAGTACCCTTTGTACACTTTGGCTGTATTTATCTGAAGTGTGGAGTGAAACAACATGGAAGATTTCAGGCTGCTAATTCTATGATAATATATGCTAATGATAAGTAGTCTCTTTCTCATGCCTGATTGGCTTAGCCTAATCATGTGATCAAATTCCACTGTGTGTTTGGCTATACTTACTTGACCATTATTTACTGAAATGGAGGAAGTGGGGATTCCTCATATCTAGTGACTGACTTAGGTCACTGAATAGCTGGCAGTAGCTAGATTGTGAGAAACTGGGGAAACCCAAATTTCTAGGTAAAGAGCCAGTCTGTTTACAGTAACTTCTAGGTTGCAGCCTTATTGATTAGCCTGCTATGCCAACTTCTGATTGGCTGAGCACTGTCTAAAATCTTGGTCAGGGATGACTCATGGCCATAAATAGTACAGACCATGGCTCATCATTGAGCAATATTGAAGCCATACCTACTGCTCAGCAATATTGCTCAAATGTAAACAACCGGGTTGCATGTTTTGTATTATATTTTTGGTTGCCATATATTGATGTTATACATAATGCATTGATATCATGCACAATAGATGCAACTACAAAAAAGTGCAGACAAGTTCAATTCTTGGTGACCTTGACCTCAAGCTAAAGATCAGTTTTCTGAAAATGTCATGAACACAGTAACTCCAGAATGATCTCACCTAAATGTCCGAATTCACATCATAGATGCATCTACTAAAAATCTCAAATTAGTTAGAATCTTGTCGACCTTTACCTGAATGTAAAGGCCAGAGGTCAAGTTTTCTGAAAATTTTGTGAATGCAATAACTCGAGAACCATGTGACCTAAGATGTACACCATAAGTGCATACTATTCAAGCTAGACCTATCAAACTTTACACACTTGTTCACTGACTTTGCTATAACATCACTTTGTAGAAATGTCAAAGTTAATTAAAAGTTAATAGTGTCAGTCTTTTACAGTATGTTTAAAATTGTTTTGATTCAATGAGTATTGTTAATACAGCCGTCCCTCGCTATATTGCGGTTCACTTATTGTGGCTTCACTGTATCACAGATTTTTTTTTTTTAAATTGCTCATTTTGTTTTGCAGTGTTTTAACTATATTGTGGTATTTTGCAGTATATAGGTATTTATTTAACACCACATAACTATGTTCATCACTTGGACAAAGAGATAAGTTACGTCTATGCCTTTAGCAGAATTAGAAGAAAACAGCCGAGGGTGAAGATACTGCACCACCTTCATTGCCATCAGTTCTGCATAGCTACATAATTCATTATCTTCATCATTCAAGTTGTAGTAAAAGAGTGGGAAAGGTTTATAGGAATGTGGGAAGGGTTTATGAAGCCTTAAAATATATAAATAATAAAATAAATATACAGTAAATATAATGCAGCTACTTGGCAGATTTTCACCTATCGTGGGGGTCACTGGAATGTAACCCCTGCGATAGGTGAGGAATCACTGTATATGTGAAATATGAAAACATATTTTTGCTGGAATATGTATTATATCTTTACTAACCCAGGGGTGACTGAAAGTATTTGGTTAAAAGTTTAGGGAAAGGCCTTCAAATTAGAGCAAAATCATTTTGCAGAAGATAATGTCTGCTGAAGGGGTTTCTATTATGAAACAGGGCTATAATGTTATCCTGACTTTGGCTTTTATTTTATATTTTCATTATAATTGTGGAAGGATATCCCCATCGGTTATTGCTCTTGTTAATGGTGTGATTTAAGTTAATGTCAGATGGCTTTCTAAAGAGTTAGCTTCATGAAATAACACCAGAGGTTTGTTGCATTTTGTTAATTATGACTAAGAATAGTACTTTCAGATGAATGTGTTCCTAGAGAGGCTTGCATGGCAGATGAAAAGATGAAAGCCTGAACAAGTTAAAGAAGCAGCTCTTTAACTCTGTAACCTACTCCATCAGGCAGACTCATTAGGATAGGGATTCTGGAGCTGGATGGCTGCCATTTAGAGTTGAATAATGACTAGAGACCATTCCTAGTCCTTGAGGGCAGGTCTATGGGAAGAAGGATGAAGGGCTTTAAAAAGACTGAAATTGATGTTGTTGTCCCTTTTATCCACTATGCAAGTCACTACTCACCAAATAATATCATAGTGCTTTTGGTTTCAACTGTATCTGATTTGACCCAGAAAGAGAGTTCTATTAAATGAATGCTATTTGAAAACTTGCAAATTCATTGTGGTCAAGTTGCATAGTCTTCAGAAATTTTAAGATTTGGCAGTACATTGTTGTTAGCCTAGAAATAAGGGCGCTGTTTCTTTCTTTAAAAGCAGAGGTCACACCTGTTACTAACAACCTGTGTTTTTTTTTTTGTTTGGTTTTTTTGTATCTTCCGTACTGTGCAAAACTCTTGAGCCCCTCCCTCATTTCAAACATTTTTCTGTCAAGGAGCCAGACTTTTTGAAGGTCTTTAAGTTTTTATTTGGACATTGTACCAGACCACTTTCCAAGGAATATTTTTTTGTTTCTTAAGCCACTTAACACTTATTCAAGCATAAAAAGGCACCTAACCCAAGGAATGAACCAGTGTTGTGTCAACACATAACAAACAACTTAGCAAAGAACCCAATTTAGATTGTATCTTTAGGCACTTTGCTACAAGCAGCCTGACACAAAAATGCATAATTTGTTCCCATTTCTTTAGTTGAATCTACAAAGACACCAAAGATAATGCAGTTTGACAGGCATAAAATAGTGTTTTTGCACTAATAAGGTGATTCCTAAAGAGCTATTAGCTGAAAATGTGATGTATCTCAACTTGGTGTGCAGTGTGTCTTTAGAAAAATTTTGAGGAAACTGGACAAGGGAGGACAACAGAAGTTGCAGGCCTAATAAGCTATCTACAGCAGCTGGACAGTATCTGAAATTCATGTCCTTGAGAAACTTATGCTGAATCCAGATGAAACCATAGTGTCATTTGTTTTGGTTTCACTTTTCACTTGTATACTTACAACTGAGGCACTGCAGATGGTCAAAAAATGAGTATAGCAAACACTCACACCTTACTTCAGGTTACATCACAAGGTCACAATAGGGTGGGTAAGGTCTGACAGTGGTTTCACCCAAAACTCCTTGTAGTAATGATCCACTCCTTTTTTTTTTCTTTTTCACCTCTTGGCTCATGTGATGATGTACATGATTAATAGTGGGTCAACAACTACCCCCAAAGAGGCCAAACCCCACTAGAGTTTAAATATCTGGGACTCTCCACCATTTGATTTTAAGAACTAAAGAAGCCTCTTGGATGAGAGGTGGAACATCTTCAAAAACTTAAAGAAGTCAAGTCCCCCCCCTTCTTCCAGGCTCTTGAGACTAATGTGACCTGGATCACTGAGAACCTACACAGACATTTGACCCTTCAGCTGATCTGTCTATTGTTCACTGAAGCCTCATCAGAAATGGTCTCAGTGGAAGGCTGGCTATCAAGAAGCATTTCTTAAGGAAGGAAAACGGGAAGAAAAGGCTGAAGTATGTCAAATTATACAAGAACTGGATTAAAATCCAAGGCAACAGGTCTTATGGAGTGATGAAATCAAATTTGACAATTCATTGTCATTATGTGAAGGCCAGAGGAGAGGTACAGCAGTGAATGCCTGCAGCCATCTGTAAAACATGGTGGAGGCTCTGTCATTGTTTGGGGCTGCATTTCAGCCAGAGGTGATTGCTAATGGAATTATGAACACCAAAAAGTACGGTCAGATTGTAATCTACCTTGCAGTCTGGAAAGCATTTGATTGGCAACTGATTTAATTTTTCAGCATGACTCTGCACACTCTTTTCTCTGAACAGCATTAGTGCTGTAAGCTGAAAAGAAAAGTCTGACCTTTCCATAGCTTTCTAGCCATGCTGCTTTGTTAATTCGGTGACAGTTATGCAGTCACTTGCCAGTGTTTGGTGTGTCTGCTTCCTTATATGCAGTTCTGCAGTAATGAGACCTACAGAGGATCTGTTGGAATGTTTCATGATATAGTATTGCCTGATACACTGCATAACATGCTATTGCTATATGCGCTCAATATTAAAGTGCTGGTTAAAAGCTGTAAGGTTATCATACATCTTGATATACGCTCAAGGATCTATTATGTAAATGTCAGGCACACCACTTTCAGTGCTCTACTTGAAGCTTGTGTTGATGCCTAGCACACGGTGTGTATCTGCTTTGCCAAGGCCAGTTTTTGCCCGTGGATTGCAGTACATTTGAGTCACTGTCAGTTAGCCTTTAAGTAGTGCCCCCTAAAGAGAGATAACATCCACTGTGATTTCTCTCAACCTGATTTTATCAAAGTCATTATCAAGAAGCAGCAGGGCTTCTTTCTGTGTAATAGTCCATCAGCTGCCGTACTGGAAATGTAAGTGGAAGTATTCAGATAATTTACTGAAGGAAAAGTACGACTACCACAATGTGAAAATACTCCATTAGAAATTAAAATCCAGTATTCAGAATGTAGCTTCCTGTACAAAAAAGTATTCTGATTATTTCCTGTATTGTACTTGAAAATAAGTTCTAATGGATTGATCAAAAGGCACTTCCACATAAAATGCTTACAGATAAGCTTTAAATGGAAATCAACTACTTAAAATTTGTAGAGTACATTGTTTTTTTTTCTGACTGTGAGTTATTATTTCCTCTTACTGTCAGAGAAGAAAAATGACTTTTTCCCTGTTGGGTATAATGTAAGTATTGCTTAGTACTCTGTGGCAGCTGCTTCACTGGAGACCTTGTGAATATGTTGCAACTCATTTATGTCTTTCCTCTCAGAGCATAACTGACATGTTTGTGGTACACTCGATGAATGCTCCTTTAGCACAATTACTTCTGTCTTTAGATCAACAATATGTCAGACTTAATGGCCTCGTTTTATGATGTGTATTCATTTTGGCATTCAAACTGATGCACACTGCTCTCAGCATCAATTAAAACAGTCCCTATAGCGTGAATGCCAGTCAGATGCCAAGACCCTATAGTCATCCCAATACACAGATTGTTATTGAATATATATTCAGAAATTGTTTTTGCTTACTGAATGAAACATGGTGCCTTGAGAAGCATAAAACTTTTTTTCTAAATGCTCTTTTTCTAAACAGGCATATCATTAGCTTTTTAAATCATAAAATAACCCAAAATGTTAAAAAGGTTTGTTTTTTAGAATCTGTTACAATTGTTTTGTGATTCATTTGAGAAATTTAACTGTCCCTCATTAGCTCATCGTTGCTCAACATGAACTTTGCCAACACTGCCTGACCCCAGTGCACAAAGTTTTTTGTGCTCGCTTGTGTTTGGAGTTCTGTCGAAATCCTGCATGTGTTACCTCATTAGTAATCTGTTCACCTCTTCACAAACCTTTCCCCTGGATGAAAAGCAGTGTTTGCTGTCATTGTTACATCTCAGGTCTCTGTGTTTATAGGCTGCTGGATGGTTGATTGCTACAACACTAGCATCATACTGCCTGGTGCTGCAGAGTCAAAGGGGCTGCAGCTTTTTATCATGCTATTTGCATAACAGACAGGCCCTCACTGGCCAGCGAGTTCATCCAGACACATCTTTCTACACTGACGTTTTTTTTGTTTTTTTTAATCTAATGCCACCATCAGGTCCATATTTCAGTTTATCACTAAAGTAAAGCTGTTTTCACACATCGACTGCACCCCTGAACTTTTCTCAACAGTAACTTGGCAGAGCTGTGTGTGAGAACACAAGTATCTCACTCTGTCAGATCAAACATTAAACACCTTTACTTAGTCTGTACTCTGCCGGCTTCTTAATACAAAGTCCTTGTGACAGATTTCATACAAGCAATACGTAACTGAACCAAGTGCCACATAA
>JAMQGT020011024.1:0-13805 GCA_024447675.2 Pterophyllum scalare
AGTGCATATGATTAGGGGGGCTCAATAAAATCAGCTTTTATGTACATTTTAATCAAAACAGACATTTAGCAAATCACACAGTTGACATCTTTAATGGTGAACAGCAATAATATATTTTACATGTTAATAAGTCACTGCATATGTAAAACATCCTACCTGTGATCAGATTTAGTGGGAAAGCTAAAACATGTGCACACTGTACCCCGTTAATAATTGTTTTCATTGGCGTCACTGTCTGTTTTGGCTTACAGTTTAAGTAATTAACACTGCAAATGTCATAACCATCCTTTGTGACAGAACATGTTCACAATATATCACTGTTTTTCTCTTGCTCCTCCTTCCTTTTTAAAACTTCCTCCAGTCCACAGTGAGATGACTGTAGCTGCGAGGCCTCTCTTTTGGCATTAATGTCGACTTTACCTTATCATTCCTCTTTTCCATCAGAGCAAGAGCAGGTGTCATCGAATCTGCGTAAAACTGTCAAGGAAACAGAGATTGACAAAATAAAGTATCAGATACTGTAGACTAATGGCACTATATATGAGCAGCAATTACTGATTTGTCGCAGATCAATTAATTGAAAATTAATGCTACAGTCTTTCCCAACCTGGGGGTAATTATTACAGAGATAAAAGAGAAAGATACCTCAATACAGATGTTTCAATGTGTTTCAGTGTTGCTTAGTTCCAATTTCAAGATGATGGCTTTTAATACAAAAATTGCTGGAAGTTGCAGTTCAGTTTATTTCAAGTTAATTTATATAGTCAATCACAACAACAAGGTGCTTTATTTTGTAAATAGAGCATTATTAGGGAGAAAACACCAACAATTAATTGATTCCCTATGAGCAACACTAGGTGACGGTGGGAAGGAAAAACTCCCTTTTAACAGGAAGAAACCTCCAACCGAGCCATTCTCAGTGAGAGGCAGAGATCTGCCAGGACCAGCAGGGGTTGAGGGGAAAGAAAAAGGAGAACACAGAGTAAGGGAGAGAGATGAGAAACTTTAATGGCCTGCAGCAGTGGTATAAACATCTGTGGAGTGAAAGAGGTGAGTGGAGCAGAAATGCTCAGTGCGTGACATGAAGTCCCCCAGCAGTCTGCCTCACAGTCACTGGGTCCAGCCCTAAATATAAGCGTTATCAAAAAGGAAATATTTCAGTCTAATCTATGGAGTAGAGAGGGTGTCTGTGTCCCGAATCCAAACTGGGAGCTGGTCCCACATGCCAGGGGCCTGATAGCTGAAGGCTCTGCCTCCCACTTTACTTCAGAAACTCTGGGGCTTCTCTTTTGGTATAATATGGCTCAATGAAGTCTTTAAGACGAGACGGATAAAAGGGATGCACACTGTTATATACTAAACAAATGTTTTCTTCTGCTGCTGATGAAGTTTTACATCGTAATTTGGGTGAAACAACCCTCTATAATTACTCACATGCATTAAATATCTCTGTAAGTCGTGAGAAATACATCAAATCTAAACACTTACACTGGTCCTGGTAAACCTCGGCACTGGGACTTCTGTCTTATCTTGACTTGTAGCTCTGCTTTGCTGGCTCAAATCCCACATGGACTGGGCATGTGTAGTATTTGAGCCTCTCTAAGCAGTCTTGAACTGGTCCGTGGAATATTCTTCAAGATGTCACTCAGAGAGATGCAGCTCTCATTTCTCTGCACACTCAAGATTATCGGCTTCTGACAGGAGAGAAATGCATCTCAGTTTTGTCAGAAGCCTGATATTAAGGTGCTCTCCAGAGTTCTGAAAGCAAAAAGCCTGTTACTCACTCTAGAAGATGGCTTGCTCTCCACTTTTGGTATATGATCTGTTCTCACTCTCCTCTTCGGCGACAGAGGGTTCTCTTGTCCTAAGAGAGTCACGTCTGTGTGTTGGTGCCTTTGATTTTTCGTCACTTCTGTTTGTACTTTTGCGACATGTAATGATTTGCTCCTCCTCTCTATGGGGTGGTGGTCCATCCTGCAGGAATAAAAAAGGAAAAACTTTATTTCAGACATTTTAGTCCATCTGAATATAAAAGAACAGAAATGTAATTTTAAAAAAGCAACGTAAGGACAAAAAACACACACACACACACACACGCGCACACACACACACACACACACACACAATGCAATCATCAGTAATTACAAAATAAATAACCAATATGTGATTATATTATAATATATATATACAATATATAATACATCTGTATATATATATATATAATACATATATATATAAACTCTTCAAAAATAATCAAAATCACAAATGTTTGTGTATAAAACATTAGCATGGATGAAAAATAATAATAATATACACACTTTTTTCTAGTGTCTTGTTGATCTTGCCTGTTTTTTCTTTCTGAAGTAAGCGGACTCTGTCTCTGTGCTCCTGTGAAAAATAATCAAGATTCCAAATGTTTGTGTAAATGATCAGCATGAAAAGAACACAGACACAGAACACAGACAGCTAACAGTCTTTATCACAGCATAGCTTTTAATAACAGTCACCTGAAAATTGTCGATTTTTCTACAACTTCATTAACCACTGGAGAGAGGTTTTCTTTGATTCTGTCAAATACAAAAACATCTGTAAAAAATACTAATGTGTGTATATGTATATATAGATGACATTTTTAAAATAATGTAAATATTATTTCCTGTCATGTGTTTGACTTAGTGTTTTGACTTTTGAGTTCTCTATTATGATTTTGTATGTTCTGAAGTTTTTTTCCCTGGCTTTCCAGTTGAGTCATCATCTGTCTCTGTATCCAGATGTCTTGTCTAGATCTCTCTGTGTGTTTGTATCTTCATCTGTTGCTGGCCTCCCCCGTCTTTTGCCAAGCCTGTGTCTCTGTTCCCGTGCTTAAATGTTTCCTGTTTTACTTTGTCAGTCTTTGTCTCTTTGTTCTCTGTGTTTATTTTTACTTCCTCTGTCTCTGTCTTTGTGATTACCTGCCGCTGTGCTCCCCACCTGTTGCCCTGTCCCCTCATTATTCCCTGAGTATATCTTGTTTGCTTTTCACTTTGTTCCTTGTTGTCTGTGCCTCCCTGTCCGCATCCTGTTTTTGAGTTCGTGTTCTAGTTTGAGCTGCTGGCCCCGTCCGGCTTAGTAAATCCTGTTGGCAATAAAGCTGACATTGAGTTCTGTTTCCGAGTCCTGCATCGTGGGTCCATCTCCTGCCCACCACACAGCTAACCCTGACAGTTCCCTTTGCCTTCATGATCTTACCTTTTTGTTCTCTCTGAAGTAGCTGGCTCCACTGACAAAGGTTCTGTGTTCCTACGAAAAATAATCAAGAATGTTTGTGTAAATATTCATCATGGAAAGAACACACACAGCTAATAATCTTAATAATAACATAAGTTTTAATAACACTCACATGAAAACTGTCGATTTTTCTACGACTTCTATTAGGCACTGGAGAGAGGTTTTCTTTGATCCTGCCAAATACAAAACATCTGTAAAAATACTGTACATCTGTAAAAATAAATAAATAAATTAAAAAAAAAATAATATATATATATATATATATATATATATATATATATATATATATATATATATATATATATATATATATATATATATATATATATATATATATATATATATATATTAATTTTTTTAATAGTAATTATTTTTCTGTGTGTTTTCTTGATCTCACCTTTTTGTCTCTCTGAAGTAGCTGGCTCCACTGACAAAGGTTCTGTGTTCCTGTGGAAATAATCAGAGCCCAAATGTTTGTGTAAATAATCAGCATGGAAACAACATCAGTTAATAACAACATAGGCTGTAATAAGACTCACTGGAAAGTTGTTGAATTTTCTACAACTTTGTTTGCCATTAAAGAGAGGTTTTCTTTGCTTCTGTCAAATACAAAAATCTGTAAAAACATCCTAAAAATAGCATAAATATTTTTTTTTCAGTGTCTTGTAGATCTTACCTTTTTGCGCTCTCTGGCTCCACTGACGAAGGTTCTGTGTTCCTGTGAAAATAATCACAGTCTCAAATGTTTGTGTAAAATATCAGCATGAAAAGAACAGAGACAGCTAATAGTTTTAATCATAGAATAGATTTTGATGACACTCACAAGAAAATTGGTGATTTTTCTACAACTTCATTTGGCACTGGAGAGAGACTCTCATATAACCTGTCAAATATAAACAGTCGTAAAAACATCCTGTAGCACAAAATATTGAAAATATGCTGTTCCCATTCTGGAAATTTTTCCAAGAATGATATGAAAGGATGACAGTTTTTTAAAAAAAAAAAACTGTAATATAAGGTACAGTAAAAGATAAAGCATGATAAAGGTTTGGTTAAGGGCTACAACAAAGATTTTGGCTATGAGAATTTTAAATACGTCTGCTGTATCCTGATATATTTATCCTAAGACTTTGTAATGGTGTTGAGACTGGTTTAGTTAAGTTGATCCAGCTACAGTACCTTCTTTTATCCACAAAATGGTTTTGGTTGTTGGTGAATCCATCCATAAAAGCTGTGTTTTTAGCAAGCATGCTGTTCGGTTGTGGCATCTCTTGCATCCCGATTTCCTCATGGAAATGAAGAAGACTGGCTGGCAAACTAGTGTCTTTTGGAAAAACACCCATTACGTTCCAGTCCAGAGTGGAGTCAGCAGTTGGGGATGGCGGGTCGGTAATCTTGGGATCCACAGAGGTCTTTTTCTGGAGTCTATGAGCTGAAATGTCTTTTTGGTGATGGTAGCAGTTCATATGACTAACAGCGGTAGGGACTGGGAATGAATTACCATACAGGGTCCTGAACTCCCTGTCAAATGAGTCGACAACTGGTCCCTTCAGAACGGTGATCAGCTGCCGATGCAGGCGGGCATCTGTCCATGTCAAGCTGCAGAGTTCAGCAACAATGTTTTAAGTCTCTTTCAAGTGTGCGTGTGTTTGTGTGTGTGTTACATATGAAGGAAAACAAATGGAGGCCAAGTGTGTTTACCTGTAGCTGCCGTGAATCACTGTCTCTAAATCCACCAGAAGGAATTTTTCTTTCATTTCTCCGACCACTTTTCTTCCATCCCTCAAGCCAAAACTTCTCCCACCAATAACTCGGACCCGTATGTTCTGCCAAATCACAAGAGTTGTATACCGCTGAAAACTGTGACTCTGACAACATCTTAATCGTCACATTGACGTGAACAGGTGTGTAATAAGTACTGCAGGTACAGTATGTAAATAAGACCAAGGTCTTGACGTAGTTAACAGGTGCGTTGAGTTCTAAGGTGAGATAATCGATGCAAACAAGTGTAGGTTTTGTCCTCTGAGGATGCATGAATGATTGTATAAATTATATGCAGCAGGGTTCATTAAGACTGTGTTTACACTTGGATTTAAATGGGTTTTGTGGAGAGCACTACACAGAAGTGTAAACAGGGTCTTAACCTGGACGAATCAACGATCATTACTATTTCTTTTTTCTTTTTTCTTTTTTTTTTATACTTCCTTGGGAGCACAAAAATTGCCACTAGTGGGCAAGGTTTTAGTATAACATTCAAAACATTAGAAAGCACATCAAAGACCAGTATGATTCAAGTAATGGGCAGCAGAAAAACATACGGGTTAAATCACAAGGGGAGGTCTTACATCTGTCGCACAGATCAGAAACGCTGGGATATATTTTTGATAGTCTTGATTTTGATAAATGGAGTCTGTATACTGTCTTAAACTGAATAAGGGAAAGTCTTGCATGTGATGATGAAATACGAATCCGGTCAACTACTTTGTCCCAATAATCTTCTCCAAATTTAAGAACCAATTCCTGCTCCTATTTAGACGCAATATTTTTTGTTGAGTAATTGTCCAAAGCGGTAATAAGAGCATGTATTTGTGATATAAGAGCCTTGCTATGGGGTTCCAACTCAAAAAGATCCTCCCATGAGTGCTTGGGGGGTAACTTTGGGAACTCTGGGAACATAGAAGATGCACAGTGTCTTATTTGAAAAAAATGGAATAGATTATGTGAGGGTAAATTGTACAAAGAGGACAAATCCCTGAAGCTAAGGAATTTCTTATCTCTAAAAAAAACCAATAAAAACATTTTATACCTTTTCTTGCCCATATACAGTATGAAGAGTCCAAAAAGGAAGGAGGGAAAAGATGAGTATTACAGATTGGGGCCAGAGCGGAAGCGGCGATAGGACCAAAATGACGTCTGAATTGATACCCTATTTTTAGGGAGCCAATTAGAACCGGGTTATCTGTATATTTTGAAAGAGAGCATTACTATTTCTAAAGCCTTTTTTTTTTGGCTAGTAGACGTGACTAAAATTTGCCTTGAATTTTGCCTTTGGCTCATCTTTAATAAAAATGTTGTCATTACTTGAAAGAAACGCACAGATGCCACTGAATGCTGTACAACCAGTTTAACTGTGTGGCTCAATGTTACATTCCCACCATCAGCTTGCCAAAACAAAAGGACACACTTGCAGCTTGCGAGCTACAGAATGTGTGCAGCATTCGAAGCAACGATAAAATTAAATGTGAGAGATATTTGTTAACTGAAAAAAAAAAATGCAAAAACTAGACTTTGGGAACAAATGCAAACTAATTATATAAATACTGTGTGCTTACACATCGAACAAAAGTAGCATCAGATAGATAGGAATTGTTTTTAGTTTCTTTCTTTGTCAGCTTGGTCAAATTTGTCAACACGTTAAGCATAAGGAGTCAGGATGTCAGTATGAGACGACTGCCTGTGTATTATAGTGAAACATATTGGCTAAATAGAATAAAATGGATGAATGAACAAATAGATAATAATAACTGAACATTCTGTTGAAACTGCAAATGAAAATATCCTACTCCACAACGTGCTGCTCTGTCTGACTAAAATCTATTTTCTTTATTGCCATGTGCTGAGCACGGCTGCTAGGTGTGTGCTGATTTATAGGTGCTGACTCACTTGATGCTGGAGCCTGTTGAGCAAGAACTTCTCCTGAATGGACCTTTGGTTCAGGATGATGTAGACAGAGACGCCCCTCGAGGCAGCACTGTGTAAATCTCCAATTATTGCACCATCTGTCAATCCATCTGTCACAATGGCAATTAGCTGCATGGCACACACACAAAAAAAATTAACCTGGTTTTTTAACTAAAGCCTTCTTTATTTCACTTTTTTCACTGACAATCAAATGGAAAATGTGGTGGACAAGTTTTCAGGTACTAAAAGATGTAAAACTGAAGCCATAAAATCATACTGGCTTAAAGTGTAAAATTGCTGGCGCAGATTTGACTGTGTTATACAACAAATTCAGTAAAAAGTAAAGTTTCCTCTTGGATGTATTGAGTACTTCATCTCTACTCGTATGAAAAGATGAGTTGTGTTTATCCATAAAAACTTAATCCAGTTAATATTTGCGTACTTGTCTGGCGTTTTGTAAGTGCCATCTGATGATCTCTCTGACAGACGGTTCTCCTTCCGCAGGAGGGCTGATGTGGACCGTGACACTTGGTATTACTGCCAGGGAGAATTTTTCAGGCCAGCCCAACTCCAGGTCTGGGACTGGCAGGTCTGAATGGCATGGAAAATAGCTGGAACAAAAGTCTTTCATCTCTGGGATGCTCTCCACTCCATTCTCCTGTTGTACCTGTGGCTCATTAAAATGATAGCTCTGAACCCACCTAGGTAACTGGCTGACCTCTTCAGCGGATAAGAAGCAGCCCGCGAGCTCTTTGATGACTGAGGAGTAGAAGGCCTCTGGTCCCTCACTCAGCAGCTTCTCCACTGCTTCTCGCTCCTTCTCACAGTAGAGGAACTCTGGGGAGGACTCATCCACTGGCAGGAAAACTGCATCCTCATCCAGACTCTGCTCGTTGTTTGACATGACCGCAGTCCTGGGAATAAGTTTTACCTTTCAAAGTCCCCACTACTGTTTGCAGATGTGTGCTGAGAAGACCATCCCAGAACAACTCATGTTGCCCTTCAGTCAAGTTAAATGGATATTTTCATTCATTCCTCAGGAGGAAAAAAAAGTCACTCTGTTTCCATTTTGGCAAAAGCGTTCCCGTACACAGATATCTTGATGGTGCTCACAGTCTCCACTCAATCAGGAAAAAAACGTGAGTAAAATTTATACTTTTGTTCCTTAAAAACAAAAGAAAAAGGTTGATATGTTTGATTGTGCATCAGTTTAAAAAATAAATCAGCGCACTGTGAAACTCACCTCCTGGATATTTCACGCTCTTAGATTCAAGTATTGTGCGTAAGCTGTGGTTCTTCATGTGTCGCCTCCCCTACATGTCATCTAATTTAAATGAACCCTTCCACTCCTTGTTACTGACACAATTCCCAGATTCCAGACATTCTGTGTGGCTGACAGATTGCTTTGGTGCACAGACGCTCACTCATGACTTTACTTTATCTCCCTGTCACACGCTGGATTATTCATAGACTCATGTTGCTGGTTACAGATCCTAAACAAGATGCATATACGTGTGTGAGGCGTGTGATGGATTATAGTGCCATGCATTCTTTATTTGAGAGGCTGCTCTGCGCCTCACAGTTTTCTTTTTGGACTGGTTCAGCCTGATGGGTAAGTTTATGGGCAACGTGTAAAACTGTATCTGAAGCCACATCAAATGGTGTCTGGTGCAACCGGAGCCGTTTCAGTTTTATTTCTTTGGAAGTACTTTTACAAAGTTGTTTGTGTTAGTGAAACATGATAGCACGGAGAAGGATTATCATTGAATTTTTGAGATGTTCCTCTACGGTTCTGTAGAAAGTTTGCTGAGATTTCTTCAGCAAGATAAACAGTGAATGCCACAAATTGGTGACCGTTCAAATGACAAAGAGGGAGCGACACTTTTGCAACCACATTATTATGTCACCTGTTCTGCGTTAATGGTAAAGCAGTTACTTGAGCGCTTGCACAACTTTAACCCTTTAAACACAGGAATGCACTTTAGCACAGCTTCACAAGTGACAACACTGAGTGTGTTTTCTTTTTAATAAGTGGCTGGATACAAAATATTAAAAATAAAAGAATAAACCCAACAATTCATGCATTTATTTCCTCGTCAAACACTGACACAATTTGTTTCCTCGAAGTCCAACATACCACATAGTTAAGCAGGGGTAAGAAAACAGAGCAGCGCCATTTAAAGAAGCACATTCTCAGTCATCTTATTTCCTCATGTGTGCTTACTGTTAACTGGAAAGCGAATGGCGAGAGATATATAAGGGGCATCGCGCTCCAAATAAGATGCCTTCATTACTGCTTCCTCCCACCTCACTGCTTCTTGCGCAGGTGGACGTAAAGCACTCCACTTACGAGAAGCAGGGGGACACACACCCACGCCAGGATGAAACAGTAGCCAAACTGTCCTTTGCTCAGGTCTCTGGAGTCATTTAAAATCTCCTTTCTGTGGAAGGAGAAGATGAGGCAAGCGGCAAAGTCTGTGAAACCTGCAAAAGTCACAAGTAAAATAAGTGAAATAAGTAAAGAAACAAATCGTATTTTCAAAGACGCATTAGAGAATGAATCACAGTGCTTAAAAAAAAGACGAGTGTCCTTATTTGACAAATTTTACCAACATCAGGTGACATGATGAATATGATGCTTGTGAAACACTGCAATGATCCTTTACTTACTACATTTTTTTCACACTAATGTACTCATCTGTTATTATTATTGTCATTGCTACTGGTATGCGTTTTGTTATTCTGGCAGTACTGGAAGCAAAAGTCCTAAAGACTCAGCGAGGGTGGTGGTGGGTGGCGGGGTGGTAGGTAGGCAGAGGAAAGAGGAACATTTAATATTACTTTAATGCACATTTCTAATGACTCCAAGAAATAGCAGTATAATATTTTTATTTTTAGAAATAGTACTCTTGTCTAATTTTTTTTTATTAAGATAGTCCAGGATAGGACTAGATATGTTAAATGTATTATCCCAGTGCTTTCCAACCTTCCTGAGCTGCCTCACACCTACTGGTTCCTAAAGATGTAGCATAGATCTCTGAAAGAAGGCCAGAAAAAAAGTGAACCACTTTTTCTCATTACCAGCTTTACCAGCTCTAATTCATACTAGGATAGCATTGTGTGATTCCCAAATCAAAATAATCCTTATTTATCTTACATGGGACCTTTGTGCAATCTCTCCGTCTAATCTAAGCACAGATTGGTGGTATGGGATGACCATATTAGGAATATTAGCAATATATGCTCTCACTGTTTAAGTGCCAAGCACAGAGAAAAAAAAGTCTGAAACTGAGCAATTATCTGAAACGTGTGGGGATTACTTGCACATATGTTAACTTCATTATTTGAAACTTTGGCCACGAGCATCAAGACGTGCAACAGTATGAAACAAAAAATATGGGAAAGTGTAATAAGTTGATTTTAAATGCTAAAAGCACTTTAAAAAAAGAAGAAAAAAGCTGGACACTCTTACGTTTTAATAAAATGATACTAAGACAGGAGCTAATACTGACTTTGTTAAGGACTACTGTATTTCCAACTGTGGTTTAATACACATTGATGCTCTAGTGAGTGTTTACATAGCAGGATTATCAGTGTGGGTCATATAAGTGCTTTTATAGTTATGCAACCATCTGACTATAGAAATGGTTGCCAGACCAGTTCATTGATGTTTTGCAGAGCTGATCAGATAAGAAAAAAGTTTGATGATAAGAAAGCTATTATCGTGGTTAAACTGAAACTGCCACATGTAGGGGAGGAAAAACATGAAGGACAAAGTATGAAAAATAAGAAGGCATAACAAAACAACTGTTTTAATTAATCAAGTGTCCAGTCCAACCAATATAAGCATAAGTTTAGCTGTCAATGCCATAAGAGAGTGAAAATGTCAAATTCTCACACGTTATCCTTGCCAAAGAAAGAATAAGTCTTCAAAAAACCTGCAAAGGCCTGACAAAGGCCTGTGAAGTAGAAGAGGCCTCCCCTGGACACGGTGAACAGCTGACCCAGAAAAACCAGGAAGGAGAGTGAAGGAGAAAACCACAGAGAGGACCATGAGGGCCTGCACAGACTGCAGCCAGTCTGGAAGAACAAATTAAAAGAAGAGCATGGCACTCTTTGAACTGTTACGCAATATCCAATCAGCAGAAATGAAAAATATGAGCTAATTGTAGCATGGCTCCAGGAAAACAAGTGAGAAATACTTTCATACCGCTTTCACTGATAGTAGCACACAACCACGTTTCTGTGGCATTATCGTAAAAGCAGTTATGCCAGAGGTCGGTGATTTCTGATTCTGTCCAAACCCACCAGGACTAAAGGGAGGGAGGGGTAGGTGAGAAAGGAAGGAAGGAAGAAGGAAAGAAAGAAAGACAAACAGACATCAGTTAAAAGTATGCACAGTCATACAATTAATTTAGTATTGATGGCTTCAAAGACATTTACTCAGAAAGGCATGTTGCACAAACCCACAGTTGGTATGTTGATATGCACCATTTTTTGTTTGGTTCTGTTCCTATAAAACACAAAGTAACAGCGACATCTAAAGGTAGAAGAGGGGAAGCACGATTTAACACCATTTTCCACATATCTCACCTTTTCCAGGGTGGCAATGAGGAGCATGGCCAAGGAGACCAAGTGCAGCACGATTAGGGAGATGAGCAGAAAGACCATGGCTATTCTGAGATGTGAGAAAGAGCCAAGCAACTAACCCTGTGAAGTAAAATGATCAGTTAATAACAGATTTTATAACAAGTCAATAAACAGATTATTGCGATTCTATTTGAATAGCCATACTTTTAACTATTACTAAACACCCTCCTTTCTTTTTATATAATTTTAAAAGACCAGCAGATTTCTGTGGCCTAAAACACTGGACTCTTTGTCTGCCAAATGAGGAAACTCTGAGTGCTTTCATCATCCATCTCTGCATCTGGACTGACAATCGCCACCCATTTATCAAGGAACAAGCACGCCACACAGAAGGAAGTGGATGTAGGGGAGTTATACTGTATCTTTAGACTCTATCCAGTCTCTGAGGAGCACATCAAAACATCTGCACCCCGTAACATCTGTTAACAAACGTGTAGCATGAAGCCCTGATGCTCATGGTCTAATACTGTCCCCCTTTTTTTAAAAAATATGGATATGTACAAAGTATGAAAATCAAATGAATGTATAAAGTTTTTTTTAACACTTGCTCAAATGATCATTGCCACTGAAGGCTTTTTAGTGACTCAAACGGGAATGGCTCAAAAAACAAATAGACTACATTTTTTAAGGACTCACTGAATTTATCAAAACTTTAAATCAAGTCTGTCATCTGCATAACAAATAACAGTCACTACGGTAACAGAAGAGAGAAAAACAAACACTATCCTGATCCATCAAATAATGATTTCTTAATCTGAAACATTTGGGAAGCTTAAAGAGGAAGTCACTGCATAAAGTTATTCTCTTCAGTTTCAGTTCACCAATGCAGCTGGGATAAAATGACTAGATGATGCTTTTTTCTCAGCCTCCAGCCTAACTGAATTCGAAAGTCTACACTTTGACTGCTGTTTTTTTTCCTATTCTTGTAACTTTGAAATAGAGGAAATTATTTATGTTTCACTTTTCTAACCAAAAGTGGGGACAAAACTATCAAAACTGATGTATTTGCACAATTTTAAAAACTAGGTGCTATATAACCTTATAAGCCTGTACACTGCATGACTGTTTACATTAGTTCACTTCACTGTGCAGTTAGACTGTCAGGAGTTCATATTGGGAAATGAATGTTGTGCTCATATCTCAGAAAGACAGCACCAAAGTATACTGTACAAAACACAAGCATATCACAAGACTAGGTAAGAGAAACAGTCTCATCATACTATAGCTGCATGTGTCAGTCATGTAATTTCTGCGTAATCCAACTTGACAGAGGTTTGTTTCTTACCCGTTTCAAAGCGTTGGAGTCTGGACCCTTTAGAGATCCTCTGATTGTTTCCCTAGTGGCTGCTATCCGTGATCTCTGCTTTTTCTTTTGGTGCAGAAGTTTTAGCTCTGCTACACGGAGGAGAGATGAGCACAGATGAGGAATGCAGAGTTTTATATAGGAGGAGTTCTCAACAGCCATTTCCGCCAAACTTTCCCTGCCCTCCCCCTCAAATCTGTGGTCAGGACCGACTCGGCACCAAAAATAACACTCCTGTGGACCTGCACAAACACAGAACATATTCTCCACAGCTTTCTGCAGACATCCCATATGCACTGAAAACAAGAGACACAATAACAACAACCCTACGGTCATTAAAGAATGAAAAAGACTGCACAGCGTTTGCGTGGGCGGCACATCGTTTTAGTCTTAAAGCCAGATTTGTGTCCCAGAGCTGTATTTTTGCTCGTGGTGTTCATTCAGCTGCACAGCTTGCCGTGAACATCGCTACATTACTTCCTATGTGAGGTGATTGAAGAACAGGAAATAAGGGCTGATTGCTGCCCACTTTTGATTGTGAATGTGCAGGAAATCTCAGACCACCCGAGATAAAACACACAGTGTTTCATCCTAAATTAAATCCCCAGAGGCAATAATAATTTGCACTTAAACTCTTCATTATAAGTGACGTCATTTGTGGTAAACGTTTACTTAAATACCCTGCCAGGAAACAGACTTTGCGTCACTGATGGGATACTGTTTTAAAAGCAATACAATAAAAGAATACACAACATACATCACAAGTCATCTGTAGCTGTTGGGGCATCTGTGACTGCAGTGGCAGAAAGAATCGTCCTCCAAATGTACAGCTGACACTTTGTCTCCCTGCCTCATCCTGTTACCATGGCTTAAAAAAAAAGGTTGTTTTTAAAAAAAATCAGAA
>JAMQGT020011025.1:0-34867 GCA_024447675.2 Pterophyllum scalare
GTTGCTTGTCATTTTCTAGATCCATCACAGACTCCTGGGTCAACTTTAAGTCTCCCTCGAGCTTCCTCTTAGCTCTCTCAAGGTCCATTCGAATCTTTTTCTCTTGCTCAAGCGATCCCTCAAGCTTAAGGCAAATATGAATGATTATAGAATTGTAATAATTTATATTATAGTTTCATCCACAACATAGTATTATCTCAGTAGAATCATTTTGAAAAGTTCTTACATCATCCACTTGCTGCTCCAGCTTAGCCTTGGCCTTGGTCAGAGTGTTGACTTTGTCTTCCTCACTCTGCAGGTCATCCAGAGTTTGCTGGTGAGCTTCCTGTAAGGCTTTCTTTTCCTTGGTCAGTTTGGCAATGATTTCATCCTGAGCAGCCATCTCCTCAACAAGGTTCTTCACCTGTTGCAAGTGTAATGCATAGAGCCTACCATCAGAACAACGTTAGCAATATCAACTGCGTAGGAATTTTGTATGTTTTATAATACCTTGTTCTCAGTGGCATGCTTCTCTTTCTCCACTTTAGCTAGAGTCAGCTCCAAGTCATCGATGTCTTTCTTCAGCTCGGAGCACTCGTCCTCCAGCTTCCTCTTCTTAGCAGTCAGTTCAGCATTCATCTCCTCCTCATCGTCCAACCTTTCTGTCAGCTCTTTGATTTTTGCCTCCAGCTGAATCTTGCTCTTGATCAGCCCTTCACATCTTTCTTCTAGCATCGCAAAGATTATCTTGCTCCTGTTGGTGAAGATAAAAAGCCCGATCATACAGCCTTTAGCAGACATCAAACGGCACGTGAAGTTGATATTAGTTGTCAAGCTCTAAGAAATAATTTTTTTAACATACAGTCTGAACTTGGAGCTGCAGGTCATTCTTCTCTTGGAGAAGAGTGACCATTTTCTCCTCGAGTTCCTTCTCTGCGGGCTTCTGATTTTGCATAAGCCTCTTTAAGCTTCAGGCAAACTCTTCCTTCATGTTGGCCATCTCTTTCTCAGTCTCTGCTGACTTCAGCAGAGGTTTGATCTTGAAGTACAGCTTCATCCAGGGCCAATTCTTGACCCCCATGAATGCACGGATGTTCCACTGGATCACTAATAAGAGCATCCCTAGATGGACATTTGAACTTGACAGGGATTTCATTGGTAAGTAAAATCACGAACCAATAACTGTTGAATGTTTGATGACAAGCATGGCCAGTAAAGATACCTGCGTTCCACCATCTTCTGGTACTTCAGTGCGGGACGAAAGACCACGTCGATCTGGCACTGAATCGCTGTGATGATTTTGGAAAGACGCTCGTCTCATCTCCTCAAGCAGACCCAGTAAGCCAGCCTTGAAGAACGCCTGAGGACTGTGATGCGGTTTCAGGGTTCTGTGACACCTTGTTCATCAGCTGCTAGAATCATCTCTTATTTTTGGACATTGTTCCGATACCTTGGTATGCCCATAACTTGTATTGGTTGTGGTCAACCTCCCAGAGAGCCAAGAAGTTTTTCAGCTCCCTTCCTACTGCCTATAAACTGTGGCTTCGGGACATGGCAGCAGGATTCTGGATGCGATATCTGGAATAGGAACATGTACACTGAGAACTTATAATGAGATGCTCATCCTGCAGGTAGAACAAAGCTTCGTCAGTGTCTTTTCCTATTCTCTATGTTCCTCTAACTATATGGAATTGACTGGATTCTTGTAGAAAAATATTAGTTAGATTGACAGATATACCCCATGCGTTGAACAATCTGCTGAAACTCAATTCTGGCCAGAACTACATTGTGATATTGCCTGGATCCTGAAGTGATGATTAGAGCTCATAACGGTCATCTCGCATCTCCTGCATTCCTGACCGGGCGTGACCAGCTTGGAAGAAGGGTTTCTCTATGTGAAAAAGCAGAACCCATGTTGAAGGAACTTGCTTGATGCGTTAGAGGAAGACTCGTGGCCAGCACTTTAACCGCAGAAGTACAATACGCAGAAATGTCAAATATGAGAATCTGTGATGAATGTACTCATATACTCTTCAATAATTTTTGTTGGAATTGTCCCAGAAGGACCAGCTCTGGAAAGCTTTGACTGTATTGAATCCTAGCAATGCATCGTATTTGAATGTATCAGGTACAGTCGGTGATCTACTTTATTCCATTATGAAATTACAAGAATTCAAGTGCAGCATCTCACGTTCAGTTTGGTATCATTTTGCAGTTTTTTTAATTTATGGTGTATATTACAACATCTGTCAGTGTAACTACTTTTGCTGTAACTATTGCACTGCACTATTAATTTTACAATTTGTCTGTGATCACACAGTGTGTGACCTAAATGAGGTAATACCTCTGCTTGAAATCTCCGTAGAGGATCCTGTTGGGGAAGCCCTTTCTGCAGATCCTGATGCCTTCCAGCACACCGTTACAGCGCAGCTGGTGCATCACCAGAGGGTTCTCCATGGCCCCAGGAGTCTTGGTCTCATTGGGGATGATGCAGCGTACAAAGTGAGGGTGAGTCGACCTCAAGTTGGTCATCAGCTTGTTCAAGTTCTCCTGATTAATGAGGTGAAAGAAACGTTTAAAAATACTACTAATAAAATCTTAGAATACTAATAATAATTGCTTGCAAAAACAGTGCATCCCAGGAAATATAAAACATATACTAATACCCTATGAAGAAGCAGACACAGTCTGAAACGATGATCCTTTCTTCTTCGTTCCATCTTTGCCTTTCCACCAGATTCCTGAACTAGGCAAAATAATTCAACTACAATACAGCTGTGTTGAAAATATTTTTAGAATACATGCAGCAAGATCCGTTTAGTGACGGTGGAACGGGAAGGACCAGGAGCTTGTTACTATGCATTAAAAATTCCTTATAACCTAGATGCTAGTCACTCTGCAAAGTGTACCTGAATCAGCGCCAGCATAATTCGCAAAGAGGATAGCCAGCAGTTTGAGGGTAGACTTTTGGTACAGTGCCACAACAGTCTCATTCAGAGGATCCTTGTTCTTCACCAACCAGTTGTTGATATTATAATCAACAGTTCCAGCGTAGTGAACCAAGGCAAAGTGAGCCTCTGGTTTTCCTTTGACAATTCTGGGCTTCTGGAAATTGCTGGATTTCCCCAAGTGGTTGTCATAGAGCTTAGCTTTAAAGGTGGTATCGGTGGCTTTGGGGAACATGCACTCCTCTTCAAGGATGGACATGATACCCATGGGCTGTAGGGGCAAGATTTGAGTGCTTTTAGTACTAGATTTGTATTAATTTTACCTGAACATGTAACAGTCCAGTGCCTCACCTTTTCAATGAGGTCAATGCAGGCCTGCAGATCCATACCAAAATCAATGAAAGTCCATTCAATGCCCTCTTTCTTGTACTCTTCCTGCTCCAGTACAAACATGTGGTGGTTGAAAAACTGTTGCAGTTTTTCGTTGGTGAAGTTGATGCACAGCTGCTCAAAGGTGTTGAACTGAAGTGAAATTGACCACATGATTAGGATTTAAGTGTACTTTGACACCCAGGACTACCATATAAAAAGGATCTATGCTTTATGCATATTGTGTTGAGTAGAGGTTTACTGATGCTCACTCACATCAAAGATCTCAAAACCAGCAATGTCCAGCACACCAATGAAGTACTGGCGGGGCTGCTTGGTCTCCAGTGACTGGTTGATTCTCATTACCATCCACAGGAACATCCTCTCATAAACAGCTTTGGACAGAGCACCAACAGCATAGTTCACCTGTGGAATGGGCATGTAAGACCCATACAAAGAATATGCTATTGATGTTATTATTTACTTCTGCCAATGAACCCACAAACCAAAGAGGACGTATTCTCTTTAGTAAATGTAACCTATTTAAAAACGCCTCGTCTTATTCTCTGACCTGGGCGACATTCTGTCCCTTGGTGACCCACTCGTTTCCTACTTTGACCCTTGGGTGGCAGAGACCTTTGATGAGGTCAGCAGAGTTCAGGCCCATCAGATACGCTGTTTTGTCAGCATCTGTGGCGAAGTATCAGTTTTGATTAAAAAATCATTAATGCCCACAAATGTTTTCAGTGACTGCAGTTTGTCAAAAGTCTTTACTCACCTTCAGTGCCATCTGCCTCTGCCTGCTCCTCTCGCTGCTTCTGCTTAAATTTCATGTTGCCATGATGCATGACAGCTCCAGTCAGCTTGTACATAGTGTTCTTTTCTTCTTGAGTGAAACCCAAGGACATCGAACGCATTCTGCTGAAGAATATGACAATAATGTCCCAACATCTCTGAAAATATGCATTTAACTGATCAGTTTCAAACTGCTAAAAGTTTTGGAACCCTTGGCTACTTTAACAGTGTCATTAGACTAACTCTCTGAGTTATTAAATTAGAGTCAATGCTAAAATTGTAAAACAGCATGAGTGAGAGCCTGACATCAGTGGCCATCAGCTCTTCAGAATCATTGATGGAGGCCACTGTTGTCTCCCCTTGGGAGATGAAGGCGTAGTCGTAGGGGTTGTTGGTGATGAGCAGCATTTCTAAGGAGGTAGAAAAATATAAAATTACAAAATGTCTAGCTTTAACTGCATATAGTGATAGATCTTGATGTTGTTGACAGTGTACCCAGGAGTTCAGGCTTTGCCTGGGACAGGATCTGGTAGAAAATGTGGTAGTCCCTCTCAGCTTTGAGCTGGTAGGTTACACGAGACTTTTCCAGAAGGTCTGCTGAGAGAAATGAGTTGTTTGTGTGATGTGCAGATAAATTAACAGGTGAGTCAACCATCAGATTTGCCACATAGACACAGTCACTTACAAGTTTCAATGTCAGCAGAGGCCAGCTTGCCCCTGGTTGTCAAAGTGAATGCGAATGAATTTACCCTGAAAGTTAGAAAGATACTTTAGTTTTGTTGATTCAGTTCAACTTGGATATTTCTTTTTATCATCCCACAGTCATGCAGTGGGTTGCTGTGACAGGATGCTAGGGATAGGGTGAAAGGCATGGTGAGATCACCCTGTGGCAAACCCTAAAGAGAGTAGCCTAAAGAAGAAGACACTCACAAATCTGGAGGAGTTGTCATTCCTGATGGTCTTGGCATTGCCAAAAGCCTCTAGAGCAGGGTTAGCCTGGATGATTTGATCCTCCAGGGTTCCCTGATATTGTGAAAATCAAACCGTTTTAAGTGCAAAACTAAATTCATAAAATCTATACATGTATATCCCAAGTGAAACTTTGATTATGAAATGTTTAAAAATGCATTTTGTATGACAAACCTTCTTCTCTGCTGCTGGATCTTTCTTCCCAGAACTTGGGACAGCAGCAATGCTGGCAAAGTACTGAATGACACGCTTGGTGTTGACGGTCTTTCCAGCTCCAGATTCTCCACTGAGTAGAAAAAAAAAGACAGGAATTTGTATGAAAGTGAACGATTCTTAACTACTGAAAAGATTCTTGTTGGCCAGGTAACTTACGTGATAAGGATTGACTGGTTTTCTCTGTCTGTCCGCAAAAGATTATCAGAAAATCAGGGAAAATGATGATGTGCAAACAAAATATCAAACCAGATGAAAGCTAACAGTGATTTTTGTACCTGCCAGCATGTACTGGTAGGCATTGTCAGAGATGGAGAAGATGTGAGGAGGAGCTTCACTCCTCTTCTTTCCTCTGTAGGCAACAACCACCTCCTGATTGTAGACTGGCAGCCACTTGTAGGGGTTGACAGTCACACAGAACAACCCAGAGTAGGTCTAAGGGAAAATAATGAGAATGACAACATCATATGTTACACAGTCACAAGGAAGCTGCTTGATATTAATTAATATTAATTAATCATACATAGATCATCCATGCTGCATAACGCTCTTTGAGGTTAAACAGCACAGCAGGCTCATGGAGGAAGGTGAACATCGCCATGTCTTCAATTTTATCAAACTTTGGCGGGTTCTGAGGGTGCACATCACACTCCTTCACAGTCACAGTCTACAAATAAAAGCAAACATTTTACAGTCACGTTAACTAAAACAGAACCAAAGTCCTTTGTGGATACATGTACTTGTGCAGAACCTAAACTTTATTTACCTTTCCAAATTCAGTTTCAGCGGTGACTTTGTCACCATCACGACTAGTTATGGTTGCTTTAACGTACTCAACCTCGGGGTCAGGAACGAAGCACTCTTTCTTCATGTCAAACGGGCGAGTCTGGGCCTCCAGACGCTCCTTGTCTGACTTTCTCAGATAAGGAGCCGCCGTCCCAAACTCTTTCATAGCAGCATCCCCCATATTTCAACCTGTTACAAATATGAAGATGAGCATCTAACGATAAACACAAGCCAGAATCATGAATTGAAAATTATTATAGAATGTGTGCAAAAGAACAATGTCAAATGCATTCATCTCAACCGTCAGTGTGAACAGCTACAGGGATCAGCCACAGCATCAGTCATCTCGTGACAATGCAGTGTTCTGCTGCAAAATCTTGGACTCTGACAGTCATGTGGGTGTCAGGTACCACTCATGCATGCATGGTTGCAGACCAAGAACTCCACCCACGCACCCACTCATTAAAATAGTGGCTTTCCCCAGCAGACTGTGTCATGCTGGGGAAAGTCAAAAGCCCTCCACACTGAAACAGCTGCTCACAGATGGCACGAGGAACATTGCAAAGAACCTGAAGTGTTGATGTATCCTTCAAATTCTCCAGATCACGATCTGAATGAGCAGTCACAGGATGCCCTGATGCAATCCAGGGAGTCCCCACCCCTCAACCCAGGACCCAAAGGATCTACTGGTGATGTACCAGTGAAACACACCACGGGACACCACCAGAGGTCTATGCCCACATGGAGTCACAGTGAATTTAGCAGCACACGGTGGGCATACACAATATTAGGCAGATGGTTTTAATGTTGTGGGTGATTGGTGTAAATAGTAATGATGTTATGATTTTATTATTGTGGGGATCAAACTTAACTGATCTGGTGTCAGTCAACAACTAGTGGCAAAAGCCTTTTTAATTTTATTTAAATTGCTGAATATTACAAAATCACAGTTTTGCCTCAGGAGGCTGTGTGATCTGAACAGCATCCAACAACCCATGTTCTAATACGCTCACTTTTAATAAAGAAAGCTCAGTCGAGAAAACCTGATGGGAATAGGCTGACCTCTTAGTGTATTAAAAATGAAGCACCAGCATTTGTACATAAACCACAAAAATGTAAGTCCTGACTGAAGTAGGGGACTTTTCAAGTCAAACTAAGCACAGCTTTTACCTACAGCGGGGTGGGTTCGATTCCAAAAGAAGACCAGGATCAGTCGGGACTTGCTGTTCAAACCAGATGAAAAAGCAAAATAAAATATTCCATTACAGCTACTATAGCGTCATCATTTATTATCCTATACTAAGAAGATGATGCACATGTAAAATATCTCCCTAAAATGCTTCTTGTTCTAAAGCTCAAATTAAGTTACATATATTTTTTTTGCTTACCTTTGACTCTCAACCTTCAATCAAGTGAAGTGATGAGCCCCGTGGCTGACATCTGCCCTCCCTCCTTTAATAACGCTTCTTTATCCACCAAATATGGGCTGAATTTTTGGAGAAAGGTTACACATTAAAAAAGCGTTCTCCTAATTGGGTAAGTTGTACTGCTGCTATTTGCTTTCACCTTGTGACAAGCAGGGCGAGGACAATACACAGGATAAAGAAAGGGGAGGGCAAGAGGTGGAGATCAGGGACAGGCTTGATATCAAATGACTCTTGTTTTATTAATTGAAATCATAACTGGACATTTTATGGGCTTTTTTGTTTTGTTTTGGAGTTTTTTTTAGTAATACTAATGAAATTCAGTTAGATATTTCAAGTGAGATTTCATATCTTTATATTACTGTGGGTTTCACTTTAAATGTATATTATACCTGTATTCAGTGTGTCAATTGTTTGTTTTTTGCCTCTGCTTGTAGAAAACTTGTCACATGGGTTTAATGGTCTGGTTCAGTTACAGCAGCTGATAATTTTTACAGCTGACAAACAAGAAAAAGCAACAAAACCAGGAGGAAAAGGGATCTGAAGTCATCCATACAGACTGAGATGCTGTGAGAAAAAAAATAATTCAGTCAAAGCTTGGTTATAAACAGCGAGCCTGATTCTTCCTCCCCTCCTGTTTGCACCAGTCATTTCACCGTCCTCTCTTAAAATTCCTTTCTGCTTGTCGAACAGCTTTGGCCTCTTTGGTCACGCTAAGCTTTTTAATCAAAAAGATGAACTCCAGCAGAGGTCAGGCATATGAAAGGAAGGTGAAAAGCATTTCTGGAGCAACTGCTGCTGAGACAATATAGTGTTGCAGCTGTTGTCGAGTGAGAACTAAGGTCAGGCACTTTAAATTATCACTCACCACTGATCTACCCAGTTTGGTCTTCACCCTTTGTCTCACAGTGTCGTCATGGCATTGTTCCCTTTCCTTTGGCCTTGAGGACAAAGATAACCCTGTGAAATTCTTGTCTGGATTTTTTCTCTCTGAAGGGCAGCAATATAGCAGAAGTGCATTCTCTGATTTCACAATGGATGGAGGGTAACAGGTGCACGCCACTGAAAGCACTCCATATGTTGAAACATATCTATTTGATGCCGTTTCCCAGAGGTTTGGAATGAAGCAGTGGGAAAGGTTAACCTAATTATGGTTTTCTATTGTTGGCTTTTCTCTGCCCACATTCACCGAGCATTAACATTAGCTGAATACTGCTGTGGGGAGAAAGACTGAAAGAGAATAGATTTTGTTGTTTTGACCTCCTTTATGTGACACAGACAGACCTCCATTATCAGCAATTAATAATAGAGGGTTTTAGAAATGTTTCCTGCAGTAAAATGAAAGTGACCTTTAACTGTGGTGCAGAGCGGCGTTCCAGAGGACCTTCTGAGAGTTGATCAGAGATTACTTTCGCATTGTTGGACTCATTCTCATTCTCAGCTGTTTAAATCCCTGTGGAAATCTTCATCTGTTCTTTGGTCCCTTCCTGGCTTTCATCCCTCATCTAGCTGCCTGACTCCTCTGAGGTAAGGTCGGCTGTTCGTTCATGGAAAAAAAAAATGGTGTGACTTTATGCTGGGGGTGTCTGTTTAATAATCCTAAAGTATTTCTAAACATTGCGGGCCTACTTGTTAAGCAGTTGACACACAGAAGCCTGGAGCACAAGGGTAATAGCATTAAAAGGCTGTAAAGGCTTAAAGAGTCAGAGGAAAGACAAACAAAAGCACAGATTAGATGGTTGTGTTAGTCTCAGAGTCTGGATTAGAAAGAAAAACACTATGAAATTAATTTACTGTCTTAATCTCTCTGTTATTAGTGAAAACCTTTGAAAGACAAGGCTACGTTAGATCAGGGCTGGTATCTGGTGCCTGACGGACGTCAGTCTAACCTCCAGCCTTCACCTCAACCACCCTGATGAGAACGTGTGCATCAGTCTCTCCTGCGTCCTGCTGCAGATGCATGATGAACAGTAAGTCTGCCCGTAGATTCAAATAGAAAGAAGTTTCCTGTAATCTTTGCTATTATTTTGGACTATTTTTTTGTGTTTATCTCATGTATTCCTGTCTAATTTGGATTGAATGTGTTTCTCTGAAGGTATTATAGTAAAAGTTTGCAATACAATTTATATTTATATTGATAGGATTGTTTACAGTATTGCTATCATAACAGGAGAAATGTAAGCAACAGTTTTGTAGTACATGAGACTTTGCTCGTCATTTACAGATATTGTCCTGTTTAATTACAGCCTAGTCTCAATCGTTTTCCAGAACAAAACATCAGAACAACTGGACTAACTTAATTACGTTGTAAATTTTTTTTGGAAATTTTTTTTTGTTTATTTGATGTAGACATATAATTTATTGCATATGGGCAAGAGCAAGTGTAGAGGTAAAAATACAGTTTTCTTATTACAATATTACCATCATAAATATTCTACTCTTGAATTTGTTCACATATCTGTGTGCAGAGTCTAACACTGTCCTCATCTGGGTTTAGAGGCAATTTTAATAATGTTGATTAATTAATTTTTTTGTCATATTACCCCAGTATTTGAAATAGGGAGCACTTTCATTTCTCTCTCCTTTTTTCAGTCACACTAAATATTGCGTTTTTGAAAGTAAGCGGTGGTTCTAGTGTATATAGGAGCAGTCTTTTTTGGACTGAGCAATTTGTGTCATATTTCAGTCCTGCTTCCAGAGCAAAATGACTGGCTGTGCGTCAGAGGTTAGTGAGGGTGATCTCTGCCTTTACAGCTTACTGGAGCCACTCTTGGAAAATCCTGGAACCCATGCTGATGGTCATCAAACCACATCTTTACTGATATGTATTGAAGTGTCAAAACTAAGGCTAAGGGGAGGTTGTCAGATGTTGTCTTTATAGGGGGAAGAGTTAAAGTTTTTGATTACTGCAGTAAGAAAAGGGACCCATACTAACTGATATAGCCAGTGCTGTCCACATTTATCACTGTCAACTCAATAAATCATAAATGTTTTGGATCAAGGCTTCACACAGAACAAAAGCTGCGTTTATTGAAATGCATTTCTGTGACGTACAGTGTATGAAACAGTAAAAGATGATTCTAACAAGTAATGAAACCTTTGAGATTTGTGGCTGCAACAATGAATGAATAACAGAGAACAGTTGCACAGCTGCAGTTTCCAGCACAAGGTGGCAGGAGTTACCCACCCAAACAAGAAAAACCCTCTATTTAGGACCCTCGGCAGGAAGTATAGTGATTAGTGAAGTGATTAGCTTCACATATTGTTAGTGTGATACAGCCTTATGCTTAATATCTGTTTGTCTTAAAGTTCTTTTGGTACTTTAAAGAATTTTTATGCCTTTACAAACTGGGTGCTAGTCTGTCAGTGGTGATAAAGTGAAAGGTGAGTTTTATTTGTTGGTTTTATGTGGAGCTTCTTACAATGAATGAGGACACGTGGATTTGATTGCACTTTGCTTTATTCTACAGAGTTACTTTGGAGACAAAGGTGACTACAACAAAGAAGATCCCAAAGGTCTTAGGTGGCCGTCTGTGAGTTTCACTCCTCATCTAGCCCTTTCTGTGATGGGTAAGAGAGTAAACAATGAAAGACAGATTAGTGACTGAGGACCAACAAGACTCAACATGTGTTACACAAAGCAGTACACAAGTAGCTGTTATCTTCAGACTGACACTGAAAAAAGAAAAACAAATTGGCAATCTTTGCGTGGCAGAGAAGTCTACTCCCACAGTCCACAGATGAGTGCAACTGATGAGAGTTGCTATTTATCTATTTTTATTATTCATAGTGATATTTATAACCTGCACAGCTTTCTTTATGTAGCACCAGGTTTCAACAGCAGCCACCTCAAAGCACTTACATTCAGTAGATTGACTAAAAATACTGCAGGGTGAGAGCTCGGCTCAAAGAGCACTCAGAGTACTGATGAACTGAAGATGCCCATAATACTGTTTTCGGCTGCTGCTGTCCTTAAAATATTGGCAATATTTGGGCATTTTTTGGAAATTTTGTAAAAGTAGATTACTCATTCTCAGCGCATCAAGTCATCGTTCTGTTATTCTGTGTTATATAATATTGTTACACTCACATTCACAACTATCTAGTTAGAATCACCAATTAACCTGCCTCTGGCCCTATGACACCTGGGATAGGCTCCACCTCCAGTGGACAAGCAGAAATAAATGGATGGATGGATGGATGGATGGATGGATGGACGGACGGATGGATGGACAGACGGATGGATGGATGGATATAATATGTCATTCTCAGTCCATCATATGAATGTTTACCTCATAAAAACTCTTTTGTAATACTTTCTTCAACTATGCTAACAAGCAAATAAGTTTGCTTTCTTTCTTCTTCCACAGCCTACAAGATTAATGTTTTAATTTGATGCTATTATATTTTTTGTATATTTTTTGTAAATAATTAATAGTGAGTATTTTCATTTGCAGAGAATATTTAAAGTATTGTTAAATGTTCCATCTCATTGCAACATTTAACCAGTAAGGCTGGGATGGAGAACAAAAATGATTACAACACCACAAACAATTGTGCAGATTCAAGGCAACTCATTCTAAGTCTGAGGTGATCATCACAGCAGAGGGAAGAGTCAGTTAAGGACTTGCAGACAACATCATCTTTTTTCTTTTGGGGGGGTTTGGCCTGTACCAGCAACAGGAGTCTCTGTGATGGCATCACAGCATTGACTGGTTGCAGCGGTTGTAGTCCCAGGCGCAGGGATGTGCAGAATTAAATACTGTGCTGGGTCGGGATTCTCTCACTGTGTTATGTCGGCTTGAACATATTTCAAAATGAACATGAATGTTCAGTGAGAAGAACTGGATGAATCTATGTCATGTAACACTAAATGGGGAAAGTTGTGTTGTTTTAAAAATCATGTTAAAGGAAACAATGTCCATATTTAAGGCTGAGACATTGTCTTTAACTCCTTAAGTTAACTGATTCTGGGCCTGAATTATGGTAATATATAATATTTTAGTAATATAATTTAGTTGTTTTTTCTTTAAACATTTTAGGCAGTGCTTTATAGGTAAATATATCAACACAGCCAATATGTTGTTGTGCTTCACTCACTGCATAAGAGGGCAGATTAGTACCTGTCCACAATCTGTAACCTATATTAACAAATGAATCAAGAGGTCTTTTTTTTAAAAAAAATAAAAAAATAAAAAACTACACATATATTTAGGTGAACTGGATGGTAGGACATAGTTCAAGGCTGTCTACGAACTGACAAAGCATCAAATTGATTTAGTTATTGAAACAAAATTCCATGCTACTATGATCTGTCCTTGGTTTGTCTCTGGCCTTTGTTGCATTTGTCTCCCCCTCGTTTTCTGACTCATGTTCTGTCATCTATTGCTAATTTTTTAACACAGTGATAACTGCATAAAATGTTTGTAGTTATAGCTGAATGAGATAAATGAAGATGAATAAAGATTCCTTCCATGAGAGGTTAAAAAAACTCCATCACCACTAACCAACCACTAACCAATCACTGCCGTAAACTCCACTAAAAACCCATTCAACTCCAAATAAATGGATCTTTATAAGCACTGGTCTGATGTATTTATTGTCTTTTAGACAAATGAACCATTCGACAAATTGCAAAATGAAACAACTTGAAATGAATCGTGCTGACCTGATAATGACAATGGGGAGCTGAAAGCAGTATAGTGTAGGTCATAGGAGAACACAAGTGTTGAAAACTAGAGGAGCCTCCTACCTTTGACCCCACATCACGACTCTTGGCACGCAGCTTGTTGACCTGAGACTCGGCGATGTCAGCTCTCTCTTCAGCCTCGTCCAGCTCGTGCTGCAGTTTACGGAACTTGCTCAGATGAGCGTTGGCCTGCTCTTCCTACAGGATTCAACAAGAACACAAACCACAATATTCAGAGGCCTTTCTTGAGGTTAAAATACAGGCGTCAGCAAAGCTGTAGCCAAACTGTTTGTGTTGCAACAATTATAAGACATATTATAAAGATCTGTGTTAAACTGTGGCAATGTAAAATGTACTTCTGCATATTTAAACTTGGTAAAGGAAGATAAATTTAGATTAAAAGATATAAATTGAAGCAGACAACTAAATTAGGGAAACTTCAGGACTAGACTTACAGCCTCCTCTGCAGCTCTCTTGTAGGCTTTGACTTTGAGCTGCAGTTTGTCAACCAGATCCTGCAGACGCACAATATTCTTGCGGTCCTCCTCAGTCTGTGTAAATCATGGGGACAGAAAAGAGGCTAACGGGATCAATAAGGAACATTTTTTATAAGCTTTGCCAAAAATCAAGGTGAATTATTTGGTAAGGAATTGTTTGTTAATCTATGCATAAAGGACTCCTATGAATAGTGTACAGTACATTTGATTGACAGAAACAGCCACACAGGTGCCATTATTACTCATGATGTATTAAAATGAGCTTTGAATTTCCTCTGCTGTTACTACTATTTCCATCCTATTGCTGCTGAAACTGGAACCCAGTAAAGAAGTCATAAACGTCATACCCTATGCTCACTCAGATTAAGGAAACTGGACTCAGTTTACAATATTAAGTAGCGTGTTTGCATTTGTGTAGATTTCAAAGTATTAATGATTTAAGAAATTAATGACCTGAGTCAACGAGCTTAAATAAAGTAAATGTGTACAATGTGTACATCACACTATAGGGTATGTTAAGGGTTAAAAAAAGACCTGGTATGTGAGCTCCTTGATGCGTCTCTCATATTTACGGATTCCTTTCACAGCTTCGCTGCTCTTCTTCTGCTCCGACTCCACCTCATTCTCAAGCTCCCTCACCTGAAAGCATCCAATGATCATTTTTAAAAGCCACATAAAGCAACAAACCGCAGACTAAGTTAGCAACTACCTGATGAAGAAAAAAATAGGTCATTTGAAAGGCCAGTGATACTTGAGTACTGGTGATGCTCACCCTGGCTTCGAGCTTCTGAACCTGCTTCTTGCCTCCCTTCATGGCGATCTGCTCAGCTTCATCCAGGCGGTGCTGCAGGTCTTTGATGGTTTGCTCCATGTTCTTCTTCATGCGCTCCAGATGAGCGCTGGTGTCCTGCTCTTTCTTCAGCTCCTCTGCCATCATGGCGGCATCAGTAATGGCCTTCTTGGCCTTTTCCTCTGCATTCCTACACTCCTGCACTGCTTCCTCCACTTCGGTCTGAAGCTGGGCTGTATCAGCCTCCAGCTTCTTCTTCTGGTTTATCAGGCTGGTGTTCTGTATGTTTTTAGAATTTAAGAATATGAGAGAAAGTGTCTAACTGCACTTTAGAAGAAGCAGTGCTTTGAGAACTTTGCATCCAAAAAGGCAGGGAATCTTCTGTGGTGGTTGCAGTAAACAGATCTCACCTGTGAGTGCAGTAGCTGCACCCTCTCACTAACATCCAGCAGCTCTTGCTCAGCAAGTTTGCGATTTCTCTCCGTTTGCTCCAGAGCAGCCCTCAGTTCCTCCAGTTCGGCCTGAAGAAGGTTGTTGCGTCTCTCAACAATGGCGATATTCTCTTTAAGATCATCATTGGCGCGAACAGAGTCATCCAGCTGAATTTGGCAGTCCTTAATGAGATTGCATCACCCACATTAAAGTTTATACCCAGTTTAAATGTGAAACATCCAAAATATTCTTTCATCTTCTAGTTTACCTTCAGATGTGCATGCACAGCCTTAAGCTGTTTCTGGGCCTCAGACGCCTGCCTGTTGGCCTGGCTCAGCTGGATCTCCATCTCATTGAGGTCTCCTTCCATTTTCTTCTTCAGCACGCAGAGCCTCATTCCTGCTGCGACACTCGGCTTCAAGAGAGCTCTGCAGGGTGTCGATCGTCCTCTGCAGGTTTCTCTTGCACTGCTCCATCTCTTCATCTTTCTCAGCCAGTTTGCGTTCAATGTCGGCCTTAATTTGGTTGAATTCAAGCTGCGCTCTGAGAATCTTACCCTCCTCATGCTCAAGTGAGGCCTGGTGCACAAAAGGGTACAGAATTATACATAATAGCAGACAGTTTTAGGTAAAAGTGTCTTCATTGACAAGGGTATGTACCTCAGCTTCCTCAAGTGCAGACTGGATCTCACTCTTCTCCTGATCCAGTTGCTTCCGTAATTTCTCCAGTTCATGGATGCTTTTGCCACTCTCACCAAGTTGCTCAGTGAGGTCAGAAATCTCCTCTGCAGGGTGTCAAACAGTGTGATTAGGTTGGCTTTAAAGTTCACTGTGTCTACAGGAACACTGCCAGCAGATCTTACCCTGCAAATTCTTATTCTCTCTCTTCATGGTCTCCAGATGATCCAGAGCCTCCTCATATGAATTCTTCAGTTTGAAAAGTTCAGTGCTCAGAGCCCTAGCTTCCTTCTGGGAGCTCTCCAGCTCACACTGAGACTCCTCATACTTCTGCTTCCACTCAGAAAGGACCTGCAGTGCAAAAGAGGCCAGAAGTAACTCTACATGTGCCAAACAGATGAAGAAGGTACTACAGGCTTGTCCCAGCTCAGTAGTTGCCTGAATACTACACATCTTTCACAGATTTTTAAAATGACCACACTGTGTACCATGTTAACTGCCAGTGTTTATATTCTACTAAGTGTAGCTTAAATAGCTCCTCCAAGGCTTCAGAGGCCACTTTGCCAATTGATACTTTGGCAATCACAAACATTTCAGTGTGTTTCACCTTGTCAAAGTTTCTTTGCTTCTTGTCCAGAGCAGCGGCAGCAGCATTAGACCTCTCTACATCCACCATGAGATCTTCAATCTCATTCTGCAGTCTGTGTTTGGTCTTCTCCAGAGACGAGCATTTAGCATTTACTGCTTCAACAGCCTCCTCAGCCTCCTGCAGACGCTGAGCCAGTTTTTTCCTTAAGAAATCACCATTCATTTAATTAACATGTGGTTGTGTGGTGGAACACTAAACTGTAAATTTGTCTGCTACGACTGGCTGCTGAGTCATCTAACAGACAAACTTTTTGTTCGTCTTACATTTTAGTAGGAACATAATACAAACAAAAAGCTGATCTGATAGACGAAGGTAAAAGTCTCTTTATGAATTACACAATAAAGCATGTGTTTAAATCTCAGATTGACTTACTTGGCCTCTTCCAGTTCCTCAGTCCTCTGGATGGCATCAGTCTCGTACTTGGCTCTCCACTGAGCGACCTCAGTGTTGGCCTTGGACATGCCGCGCTGCAGTTCACCTTTAGCCTCCTGCTCCTCCTCGTACTGCTCCCTGAGCAGGTCACAGTCATGGCGAGCAGACTGCACTGCATGGGCTAATGCATTCTTAGCCTGTTAGGACAAATTTATATGAATGGGTGAAAGCTTTCAGGAAATAACCGGTGCTGTCAGTTGGCACTGAAGCTTCGTTTCACCTTTGTCTCCTCTTCCAGCTGTCTCTTTAGATCTTCAATCTGTTGAGTGTAGGACATTTTTCCTCTCGTTAGTTGAGACACCAAGGAATCCTTTTCCTCCAACTGTCTCGAGAGCTCTCCTAGTGTTAGGGTAAATGTAGATGTTATTTTCCAAACCCAAAGAAGACAAAAAGGTCGGTCCAGTTTCCTGGTGACACTTTTATACAAAAGTGAAGTGGAAACTGTTTGCTATCAAACACACTAACTGCGTATCAGTGTGTTATGAAGGAAAAATGTACCGTTTTCCGTTTGAAGCTTTGCTTTCTGCATGTTGAAGTCACTGATGCAGCGCTGACCCTCTTCAAACTTTGTCTTGTACTCATTCATTTGATCTTCCAGGGTCCTGCATGTTTTCTCTAGATTAGTCTGAAATTCAGTCAAATTAAAGTAAAAATGTAAAAAATGTTCAGTGTGTGTATTACCCCAAATACTGACACATCTGTGTTATGTCAACATTGGAAAAAAAAAAAGCTAAATACTATAAGTTTAGCAAACCTTTGTCTTCACAATATGTTCCATATTGGAGAGCACATCATCCAGCTCCAGTCTGAGCTCACTCTTCTCCTTCTCCAGTTTCTGCTTCACTCTCTGCAGGTTGTCAATCTGCTCTCCCAGCTCAGCAACACTGTCGGCTTGTTTCTTCCTGAGTGTGGCAGTAGTGGCTTCGTGATGCAGAGTGGCCTCTTCGAGGTCTCTGCGCAGCTTCTGGAACTCGGCCTCCCTCTTCTTGTTCATCTCAATCTGAGCAGCTGTCGCTCCTCCAGCCTCCTCCAGCCTCTCACTGATCTCCTCCAGCTCTCTGGCCAGGTCAGCTCTCTGCTTCTCCACCTTGGCTCGGGCCGCTCGCTCAGCTTCAAGCTCTTCCTCCAGCTCCTCGATGCGGGCCTGTTAAGCAAATGTTATTGTTACAGTCTTTGCTTCCTGTTAACCAGTTTTGACAGCATTACACATTATGAATAATTAGTTACCTGAAGCTCTTTCAGTTTCTTTTGAAGCTGCATGGCAATGGCCTGTTCATCTTCTATTTTATTATTAAGCTGACTGAGCTCAAAGTCTTTCCTGTAGGACAGAAGTAAAGGTTAGATCACCTGGTTATACCTCTACCTGTACCTCTAGGGCTTCTAAGAGCCCATTAAGAGTTAATGTCCTTACTTTTTCAAATGCTCTTCAAGTTGCTGTTTGTCATTCTCAAGGTCCATTAGACTCTCTTGGGTCAGTTTCAGGTCTCCTTCCAGCTTTCTCTTTGCTCTTTCAAGATCCATCCTAATCTTCTTTTCTTGCTCCAGAGAACCCTCAAGCTGGGTGTTATTATGAGAAAGGAGCAAACTAATTTCTCCATAACACATAATACAAAGAAAGGGGGATTGATCAATCAAAAAAATTTAACTAAGCTGGATGCATTTCTTTTAAGTTCTTACATCATCCACTTGCTGCTCCAGCTTAGCCTTGGCCTTGGTCAGAGTGTTGACTTTGTCTTCCTCACTCTGCAGGTCATCCAGAGTTTGCTGGTGAGCTTCCTGTAAGGCTTTCTTTTCCTTGGTCAGTTTGGCAATGATTTCATCCAGAGCAGCCATCTCCTCAACAAGGTTCTTCACCTGATGCAAGTTAATGAAAGGTATTACAAATTCTGTGCACAGGTCAGAAAGATGCCTCTTGTTCATGCACTTATTGTAAGAAATAGAAATAGCAAATTAGTTATACCTTGTTCTCAGTGGCATGCTTCTCCTTCTCCACTTTAGCTAGAGTTAACTCCAAGTCATCAATGTCCTTTTTTAATTCGGAGCACTCATCCTCCAGCTTCCTCTTCTTAGCAGTCAGTTCAGCATTCATCTCCTCCTCATCCTCCAGTCTCTCAGCTAGCTCTTTGGCTTTTGCTTCCATCTGAATTTTGTGTTTGATCAGCCCCTCACATCGTTCCTCAGCATCTGCAAGATTATCTTGCTCCTAAAAGGTCATTATTTTCATTAGCATACAAGATATAATGTCCATGGGTAGAGTGTATAATGAACATTTGTGACTAGACTTACAGCTTGGACTTGGAGCTGCAGGTCATTCTTCTCTTGGAGAAGAGAGACCATTTTCTCTTCCAGCTCCTTTCTGCGACTTTCAGACTTTGCATAAGCTTCTTTGAGCTTTAGGAATTCTTCCTTCATGTTGGCCATCTCCTTTTCTGCCTCAGCAGATCTCAGCAGAGGTTTGATCTTGAAGAACAGCTTCATCCAGGGCCAGTTCTTGACCCCCATGAAGGCACGAATGTTCCACTGGATCACAAGAAGTGAATCCCTGCCACAGATCAACCACATTATTACTATTAAACTCATTATAATGAGTAACTATTGTTTCCCTAGTTTCAGTTATGTTATATTTCTCTTTTTCTGACCTCCTTTCAACAATCTTCTGGAATTCGACTCTTGCGAGCAGACCTCGTGATCGAGCCTGGATTCCAGTGATTATGAGTGACAAACGGTCATCTCTCATCTCTTCAAGCTGGCCAAGAAGACCAGCTTTGAAGAACACCTTTAAGAAGCATGAATGTCATCAGTATTGTGAAACAAGACTTTACTTGCATACAAAAAAACTGTTGTTTCTTTTGCAGAGTTTAATTATTTATTCACTCTAGATAGATAGATAGATAGATAGATAGATAGATAGATAGATAGATAGATAGATAGAGTGCTTCTTTCTGCTTTTTTTTTTATACCTTAGTGTGACCAAACTTGTATTGGTTATGATCAATATCCAAAGACCCAAGAAGTTTTTCAGCTCCCTTCCTGCTGTCAATGAACTGTCCTTCAGGGATGGCAGCAGGATTCAGGATGCGATATCTGTGGAATCATGAGCAGAAATGTCTAGGAGCTTAATACCGAATACCCTTTTTTTAAAAATAATACAGAATCTAACCCAGGAGCCTCATGAGATTAAAATCTCTTTGTAAAAGGACATATGGTCAAAAAAAAAAAATGTAATACCTCTGCTTGAAATCTCCGTAGAGGATCCTGTTGGGGAAGCCCTTTCTGCAGATCCTGATACCTTCCAGCACACCGTTACAGCGCAGCTGGTGCATCACCAGAGGGTTCTCCATGGCCCCAGGAGTCTTGGTCTCATTGGGGATGATGCAGCGTACAAAGTGAGGGTGAGTCGACCTCAAGTTGGTCATCAGCTTGTTCAAGTTCTCCTGTGGAGAACAGTTATCGATGTGAAATTAGTTCCAAATCCTTATCCTCCATAGTGCTTAGCAGCTGTTTTTACTAACCCTGTGTAAAGCAGACACAGTTTGGAAGGACGAGCCCTTCTTCTTGCCTCCTCCTTTGCCACCCTTTCCACTATCAGCTAATAGATCAGTGGACAACTCATTAGTTTGCAATAATGGGCAAAGATGTAAGCAAGCAGATCTTACTGTTGTTTATTACAAAAAAATTGTATAAATTCATGGTTATATCCAGTGTTTGTTAAAGCAGGAACATTACATTAGTCTTACCTGAATCAGCGCCAGCATAATTCGCAAAGAGAAAAGCCAGCAGCTTGAGGGTAGACTTTTGGTACAGTGTCACAACAGTCTCATTCAGAGGATCCTTGTTCTTCACCAACCAGTTGTTGATATTATAATCGACTATTCCAGCATAGTGAACCAAGGCAAAGTGAGCCTCTGGTTTTCCTTTAATGATTCTGGGCTTCTGGAAATTGCTGGATTTCCCCAAGTGGTTGTCGTAGAGCTTAGCTTTAAAGGTGGTATCGGTGGCTTTGGGGAACATGCACTCCTCTTCAAGGATGGACATGATACCCATGGGCTGTAGGGGCAAGATTTGAGTGTTTTTTATTTTTAATACTATATTTGTATTAATTTTACCTGAACATGTAACAGTCCAGTGACTCACCTTTTCAATGAGGTCAATGCAGGCCTGCAGATCCATACCAAAATCAATGAAAGTCCATTCAATGCCCTCTTTCTTGTACTCTTCCTGCTCCAGTACAAACATGTGGTGGTTGAAAAACTGCTGCAGTTTTTCGTTGGTGAAGTTGATGCACAGCTGCTCAAAGGTGTTGAACTGTAACATAAAGTGACAGCAGCATACTCATTTTAAACACTTTTGTCTCTCCTAATTGTATTTTTTTTTTAATGTTGTGTATTTTTTAATGCTAATGTTGAATAGATGATTCTTACATCAAAGATCTCAAATCCAGCAATGTCCAGCACACCAATGAAGTACTGGCGGGGCTGCCTGGTGTCCAGGGACTGGTTAATCCTCACCACCATCCACAGAAACATCTTCTCATACACTGCCTTAGCCAGTGCACCAACTGCATAGTACACCTACAGTAAAAGCAGAAATCCATCTATGACTTCAAAAGTTACAGATAAACCTCTAATGTGCACTGGTGTGAGGTGTGAACTTCCGCTGCTGGTTATATTATTGTACCTGCTGCACATTCTGTCCCTTGGTGACCCACTCGTTTCCTACTTTGACCCTTGGGTGGCAGAGCCCTTTGATGAGGTCAGCAGAGTTCAGGCCCATCAGATAAGCCGATTTGTCAGCATCTAAAAAAAATTTTTTTCAGTGAACATCGGGTACTGACAAGTTTGAGTTTCAGGCTCTGAAAGAGCTTCTCTCACCTTCTGTGCCATCGGCCTCTGCCTGCTCCTCACGCTGCTTGTTCTTGAACTTCATGTTGCCATAGTGCATGATGGCACCAGTCAGCTTATAAATGCTGTTCTTCTCCTCTTGAGTAAAGCCCAGCACATCAAAGGCATCCTAAATGAGAAGAGGGGTGTTTTATTACTTGTGTCATTTGTACATAGCATCAGGGTGTGCAGGGTAGCGTTACAGGGGAGATCCAGGGATAAGATATGTATTTGCTCCCTGAGCCACCAGAATCCTGCATTAAACCAGGATTATCATCAGGCATCAGATCTTTAATCCCATCTATTCAAGTCGTATTCACTCACATTTAATGATTCAGTGATACTGGAATACAAATGACATCAGAGATGCTAAGATTCATATCCCAGTGCCAACACCTAAAAATAAAATTAAAGGTTATATCTAGAGGGGTTTTTTTTTCTTTAGTGTTATTTGAATTTAAAGCCTGTTTAGTCTAAATGTAGAATGCCAAACTCTACATATTTACAAATTATTGTGCATTCCCACTCACATCAGTGGCCATCAGCTCTTCAGCATCATTGATAGAGGCTACCGTTGTCTCTCCTTGGGAGATGAAGGCATAGTCATAGGGGTTGTTGGTGATGAGCAGCATCTCTGAGAAGGAGAACCAAAATGTTGGATTTTCATGTTAGCTCTACAGCTGTGTTGGAAACACTGGTTGTTGGTGGTCCACACATCCCGTATTTTCACTTACCAAGCAGCTCCGGTTTTCTTTGAGACAAGATCTGATAGAAGATGTGATAATCTCTCTCAGCCTTGAGCTGAAAGGTGACGCGGGATTTTTCAAGCAGATCTGTAAGGATGTTTGCATTATGTAGATGGGACGGTGATCATTGTGAACATAGGGATAAACTGGATGGAAGCATATGAAAGGGACTTACATGTTTCTATATCGGCTGAGGCCAGCTTTCCACTGGCTGCAAAGTGAATTCGGATGAATTTGCCCTAAAATGTATGAAAAGAAAACATTAGGAGTCTTGGGAAGTGTACAGGTATTACCAGAGTATTTAGGAATCTCATCATACTGTCAAAATCTGATATGGAGATGTTTTATAGAAGAAATTTATCATAATGCACTGTACAAAAACACTGCTATCAGAGTCCACTGTGGCAACAACTGTTATTAAGAAGGTAGGTGTGTGCCCAGCCACTATTTTTTTTTTTAAACTGACCAACAGACTAAAAGTAAAAAGAAGAATAGATACAGCACAAGCCTAAGCATTAAAAACAAGCAAAGAGTTATTGAGTTATAAACAAAGCCTTACAAATCTGGAAGAGTTGTCATTCCTGATGGTTTTGGCATTCCCAAAGGCCTCTAAAGCTGGGTTAGCCTGGATGATTTGATCCTCCAGAGTACCCTAAGAGAAAACAGTAAAACATTTATTCAGAGCACTAAAGACCTTTACACTCCAGGAAATGTTCTACATCCTGTAAACCGATCATTAACCTTTTTCTCTGAGCCTGTGTCCTTTTTCCCACTTCCGGCTGCAATGCTGGCAAAGTACTGGATGACTCTCTTGGTGTTGACAGTTTTCCCAGCACCAGATTCTCCACTGGAGACACAAATGCACAGATTAAAGAAACGGACAAATGGACAGCATGCATGGCATCAATGATGTCAGTAAAATTCTCAGTGTATGATTTACCATAATTGTCCAGCTCAAAACAAATGAACAACTTACGTGATGAGAATTGACTGATTTTCTCTGTCTGAAAAAGAGCAGGACATATAAGTGCTCAGTGCTTCAAAATCTACTTTAATTTGAACATACTTAAATAATGGATGCTAAATTACCAGTTAGCATGTACTGGTAGGCATTATCAGAGATGGAGAAGATGTGAGGAGGAGCTTCACTCCTCTTCTTTCCTCTGTAAGCAACAACCACCTCCTGGTTGTAGACTGGCAGCCACTTGTAGGGATTGACAGTCACGCAGAACAACCCAGAGTAGGTCTGGTAGGTAATGAAAAGAGCAAAGTAAAGTGTTAAATATAAGTGTGTGTGGTGGTGGTGGTGGTGGTGGTGTTAGAGCTGTGAACTCACATAGATCATCCACGCTGCGTAACGCTCTTTGAGGTTATACAGCACAGCAGGCTCGTGGAGGAAGGTGAACATCGCCATGTCTTCAATTTTATCAAACTTTGGCGGGTTCTGAGGGTGCACATCACACTCCTTCACAGTGACAGTCTGCAGAAAGGACACAGTGACTGTTAATACAGACTTTTTTCCACACTTTATTATAGGAAGGAGAACTGTCAGTGCAAGACAAATGGTCCCACCTCTCTGGCTGAGAGTAACAGAAAAAACACTAAAAAGCAGAAACACACATATAAACCAGTTAAGTTCTCTTCTGAACTGTGCTGTTATCTTGGGAGTGGATTAAGTCCAGAGCAGAATCTGAGATCGCTGTAGCTTTGGGGCTACAGCTGCTTGTCAGTGGGTCATACCCTCTGAGGTACTGTCGTATCCTTGACAGGGATACTTAACTGTAGTTCTACTAGATGGAAAGCAGGCTGCCAATTTGGTACTTTAATATGACATTACAAATATAGGCATTTTAAAAAGGGTACATAAATGCACTCATATACTTAGACTGGCACTTTTCTATGGTCACTGATAACTGAAAGCTTTATCCATTTATTATTTTAGAGTTAGCAGTTAACCTAACACACATCTATTTGGAGAATTTGTCTGGAAGGTTCGAATGCAGATCCTTCCAGCCGTGAGCCCACAGTGATAACTCTTTTAAATGCATATCACGTAAGTATTTAGAACCTTAACCTTTGAAAGCAAAAATAATATTTGACCTCATTTATTTACATTAAAATATAGAAGAAATGCTGCAATTCTGTACCTTTTGCTACAGTCCTAAAAATGTGCACATGGGTACCTTGAAGAGCAAACGTTTGTCCTAAAAAGAGCAAGTTGCATGAGTTTTATTGCAATAGGAAGGGACAGGGCTATATTTTTACTGTGCCCTCGTTTCTGAGAGTATTTGAGAAAATGAATGAGAAATTTCTGTTCATCTGAGCCCAGCTATGTGAAGGAGGAAAAGGCTTCTCTGGCTTCTGTTGACTCTACACTTGGTCTATTAAAGGACAAGTAAGTTCACATCATCTGGGCTTTGGTTAAGAAACCAACTGCATCAAGAGCAACTGCACCAGCAATTCACTCACCTTCCCTTTCTCGGTCTCAGCGGTGACTTTGTCGCCCTCACGGCTAACGATCGAAGCCTTCACATATTCCTCATTGGGATCGGGAACAAAACATTCCTTCTTCATGTCAAATGGGCGAGTCTGGGCCTCCAGACGCTCCCTGTCTGACTTCCTCAGGTATGGGGCTGCTGCCCCAAATTCTTTCATAGCAGCATCACCCATGTTTCACCTTCTCTACATAAACAAAAAGACTTTAGTCATGTGTTTATTTGCTATCAGCTGCAGATGAATGATCTTTTTTCTTTCTTCATTTTTCATGCAATCGTCTTATATTTCCATTTTTTCTCCAGTGTTCAAATTGTTTTGGAGATGCTCTTACCTTCGCAATCCCTGCTGAGACGACTGAGGCGTAACGGTCCTGAGGAAAGATGTAAAGGAAACTGGTGAGACTGCTCTTCAATCCTCAGCAGAACAGGTAAAACTTTAGCATCAAAGCCTAATCTTCAGTTTGCCGGACACTCTCCTCACACCTTACCTTGAGATAGAATCGTGACCTGTTGGAGTTTCACCATGAGTTCTCCTTATAAACAAAGCCCCTCTGCCAAATATGGAGGAGCGCTTCGGGGCCCAGAAATGTTTTAGTGTCTGGTTGGGCTGGGGGCTAGTGAAGGGAGGCGGTTAATGAGTGGTGGAGAGTAATATAGAAATCAGCGGGTTAGAGTCTTATCAGTGATGGAGTCCCCCAACAAGACCATATTAGGAGCTCTATGCAGTGCTGTGATTAATCATAGGTATCCTCAAGCAGCCAGGGGACCACAATTCAATCTTTAAATAGACACAGAGAGGAATTCCTCTGTCATCATCCCTTAAGAGTGCTTGTGTTACAGGAACAATACATGTGGTACTGAACAGAGGCATCCTCACTTGAGACAGGCAAGACTGGCACGCATTGTTTAAATGTATTTAAATGATGTGTGATTTACATGGATCCTGCAGAAGGATTTCTAAAGCCTTACCAAAGGCATTTATTAGCAAAGCAAAAATAGAGTAAAATATATAGCCCAGATGATAAAGCAGTTATAAGTTATGAAGCAGGACAAATATTAACAAAAACCTTTTTTTTCTGCACATCACTGTTATGCATGGGGATCAAATCTTTAAAATATGAAGATAAAGAAATTGTTAACATCAAGGCCCTGCCCACACATACACGAGTGTTTTGGAAAATGTGTTTTTTTTTCCTGTTGTGACCTTTTGCAAATCAACATTTTAGTAACTGTAAGCAGTTTTGGATGAACTCCAGTCTCCTTTTATGATGTCAGACGGTACTCCTGGCGTGCTCTGGTTACCGTATCCCATCATTCTTTGCTTTTCATACGAGCGGAAATATTCTTCCTGCTCATTTGTGTTTCGTTTTTTGTTTTTCACATAGAAATTGGAAAAGGCGAGTTTTTACAAAATATCCGTGTAAGTGTGGATCTGACGTAAAACAGGGAGATGTTTTTTTGGTTAAAGTTCAAAGTGATAGCAGCTTAAGCTTTTTATTTATTTATTTTTTTTCAAATTTTATTTATATTTAAATTTATGGGAGGTACAGTATGAAAAATAATTGAGTTACAGATTGAAATATTAATAATTTAACATTTTAATCCATCTTGGGCCCATAGTTTCTGAAACTAAACTAAAAACGAGGTGTTTTTTTAAAAAACAATCACTTACCCAACATAAAAATAATAACCAATACTAACTAATAATAATTATAGCTTTAAGAAAAAGAAAATGAACTGAAACTAAATTTTGTGCCTGCAAAACTAACTTGGGTCAAATTTGGAAAATAAATAAATACGGGTTGAAAGGTTGTTGGTTCTTTTCCAGGGGTTGTGTCCGGAACCATTCGACATAAAATTTATGACGAAGGAGCTGCCAAACATAACTTTTATGTTTTTATCGATTCTGCTTAAATTTGATTAGTTAGATGACAATGATTACAAAAACAAATAAAAACAAACACTGACATAAATCAAATAAGTAATAAAACTCAGCTGAAATGAGGAGAACTCTTTGAAGTGAAAATGAAACAAAATGAAAGCTTGTGGAAAAATCCTCAGCCACTGAATCCCTGCTTAGAACAGAAAAAAACATTCTTTGCACATTTTTATATTTCAGAGTTTAATTCGGTAAACATGAAACACTCGTGTTTTATGTTTACTCTGGGGAGAAAATATCTCTGGGGGGATATTTCAGAGAAGTATGTCATGTATGGGTCTCAATTACTCTCAGGGCTTAGGAGGAGTCGCACTGAGGCATCAGGAACATATTGTGTTTAGTTATCACAGAATGAGCTTTGTGGCAACAAAAACAGGCATCACATACCGAGTGGGTCGGGCTAAATAAAGAACATAAGTATTTGAGCTTAACTAGGCGACAAGTGCGAAGCAACACAGACAGAGGTCTGCCACAGGTGACATGCTTGAGATTCACTGAAAGGCAGTAATGATGACACACAATAGAGGGCTGTGCATGACGTGACCCCTTCAGTGTGATGCCAAGGTCACCGTGGAAGCCGTCTCCCATTATCAGGCAGCAGCTAGCGAAAGCGGGCCCCTCGGTTACAGCCCCGTTTAAATGGCATTGTAACTTTGGAGGACAAAGATAACTGTGTGAAATTCCTGCTGAGAACCCAGCGCTGATCGAGGAAAACAGCCACGGAGGCTTTCAGGATGCTGCTATCACTTGCATCAGGATCAACTGTAGCGGATGATGGCCTCACACTGGGCTCAGTCGCACATAAATCTGCAGAGAGTGACAGATATTAATCCCACAGCAAGTCAAGTATGGCTGTTCCTTCTCCTTGTGGAGTTGGAGCTTTGTAGCAGGATTTACTTTGGGTTATAATTATGCTGGTGATGTATAAACCTACCAGCCACTTACCAAACCTGCTGAGATATAGCCACATTAAATGTTACCAATATAACCTTAACAATTTAATACTGCTTATTAATTTGTAACTATACAACATACATACATTATACATGACAGCCATCCCACAGCCAGCCACTATCAAGAGCAATAACAGCTCCTTGAAAGGTTAAGAGATAAAAGGAGGGTCAACAGCTGCTGACGAGTGCTGAGATCATTTCCATTCTGATAACCCCCCCCCCCCCGGCCCTCTTACTGACAGCTGGAAGTGAGAGATTCCGTGCCCTGCTAAAGAGCAGGTGAGGATAACATCGACCTTAAAGGTCAAACATGATTTAAATATTTTCTTTATGTCATAACAAAGACACAATGTCACCACATACATTAAATTAAATTCAGTGTTGGCTACTGTTACCAGTGTATGAGCAACTAATAGATGCAAAGATGAGTAACTCCGAATTATGATCTTTTAACGGGGAAAAAAACACCCACACACAAAAAAAATGATTGTGCTTTGCTAAGTAATTAGAAAAGTGTCATATGCTGGTGACACTATATTATGTTTGTAATGTCTATAAGACAGCTAATTAGCTTGAAGTACAGTAGCGCAAGTGACGTTTTTATGGTTTTGCTGTTAATTTTGCAATGAAGCTTATTTGATTTGATTGCTTCTTATTTGTTTGGCTGTCTTTATGGCAGCAGTAATGGACAGATTTGAAGGAGAAGAGGACTTGGCCCAACTTACAAATGATCTATCTACCCATGGAACCAGGAATTTTTGGAATATACCATTGAAAGACTGGGCAAAATTAAAAGAGAAAAAAAGAGAGAAATATTGAAAATATCGAGAACATCAAGATGTAATCCTATATATACCTTCAGTGGTGGTGTAATTACAGAAGCAGTGAATTGCTGCGTCATTGGAGGCTCATCTTATTCCCACTAGCACACTCTCAGACATCTTGTTAATCACACTGATAATCTTCAGCACATACTGCGCTGTATGTGGTTCTCCTCTGTAGGCAGAGGTGTGAATGTGCTTTCATTAGCTCACAGATGCACTACCTTTGGGCCCAAGCAGGGAATTAAGGACATGACTTGTAATAAGAGAAGACACGGGGCTCCCCCAGTTTCACCCAAAAGGGAGTCTAGGGCCTCCCTCTCCTCCCTCCTCCTGCCTCAAATCAATATTTAGTCTCCAGCAGAAACAACAACCACTAAGACCTGACAGCAGCATCAAGGCAGAGCTCTACACAGGTAAGAATAGCAGCATTTGGAAATGATACAAGCAATCTGCTTTTCTCTATGCCTCTATACCATTGCAACTGTTAGGGATGATATCAAAAACAGCTGAGTTTGGAAATGTTACCTGCTAAATTAAATGTAAAGATCATGGAATGCAGTGATGATGCATCCCAGTGTATTTTGTTGTTTTTCTGTTGATATTTGCTTGTTAGTTCTTGAGGACCTTGAGGGCCTTGAGGGCCAGGCTCTTGGACTTTCTTTAACTCTGTTTTAAGAACATGGATTTTGCTTCATTTTTCTCATTTCAGTTATCATCCTACCTCAGTATTTCACTTTTCGGAGTCTTTTCCACTTCTTCATTAGACTATTAGATTAATTTTCTTATTTAGACCTAAAGTGTGTGCTTTGAGTCTTCCTCCATAGCACATGCCTTAACTTGACATAAACGTTCCCAGTAAAGAACTACAAACTTCAACATCTGTCACTGGCCCTCAGTATGGTCTAAACCATCTAATAGACTGTAACTTGCTCACAAAACTAATGCAATAGCCAGTATTTTGCCAGTGTAGGCATCTGCTGTTTTCTTGTTTTCATAGGACCGAAAATCCATAGGGCTCCTTATTGCATCTCATTAAAAGTAATTGTTGTTCGGGATTTATTCACAGCAACATGACCAGGTCAGTTTCACTGATGTACACTTATAAATGCAGACAACAACGCTCAGAAGTCAAGATTAACTCTCTTTCCTCATCTCCTGCCAGACTCGTGTACTTTTAGCTGCTCTATTATGTCCCAAGGGGTCATCACAACTGATGGATTAACATCTTTGATTTAGCACAGTCTGAAGCAACCCTCCCATTTATCCAGCACTAGGAGTACACTAGCTTGTGACCCCCCCAGGGCTGGGTTTGTGTCTCTTCCCAGAATTAAACTGTGGATCTTTCACATGGAAGGTGAACGTGTTAACCACTGCACAACGTAGCCACCATCCCATATCACACCTGTGGTTTATGTTATAATCTACTTGAAAAAAATAGCAGTTCATTTTACCGTATATCTGAGTAAAAGTATTTGTCAGCATAACTCAAATTGCAATCGAGTGGAATTAAGGCTGCTTTATATTTCTTTAATGATCTCATAATTTTTAGCATTACTTTCTGACACATTAAAATTTAATGCTTAACTGCCAGCTATTAGAGTTCAATGAGTGTACTGTTTAATTATATTGTATGTAGTTATTTCAAATCCAGTATTTCTTGTACAACTTCCCATTAACCCACTTGAAAATAAAAAAGAAAGAATACAATGCTTTGCAACAGCTCAATGAAATTTTATTAGCACTACAGGTTGTAAATAGTGATAGTTGAGGGGATCTACAACACACAGCAGACAGAGGGTTTTCTGTTGGCTCCAAAGCTTCACTCCTCATCAAACCCTTTCTGTAGCAGCCGGGGAAGTTGGAAAGAAAGAAGAGAAACAGCTGTCAGGTCTCCAGATTAGTATCGCTTTAGTGCAACAAGGCAATGGAGATATTTACAGGGTGATGGGAGCTGCAACTGACGGAACACATACTGCATTTGTGCTAATAGATGAACAGCAGAGCAGCAAACAAGTTAAACAGAGCCACCGGAGGGCAGCATGTGTCACAGCCAGTTGCTACAAAGTGCATGCTTCAAACCTTGGATCCAACATCGCGGCTCTTGGCACGAAGCTTGTTGACCTGAGACTCAGCGATGTCAGCTCTCTCTTCAGCCTCCTCCAGCTCATGCTGCATCTTGCGGAACTTGCCCAGATGAACATTAGCCTGTTCTTCCTGTTTGAGTTAAATGAAACAAACCCAAGTATTTGGTGACAGAAAGAAGAAAACACCACATGCGCAGATTTCACCTCACAAATTACCACACTTACAGACTCCTCAGCAGATCTCTTGTAGGCTTTAACTTTCAGTTGCAGCTTATCTACCAGGTCTTGGAGCCGAGCAATGTTCTTGCGATCTTCTTCAGTCTGTGGAAATGAGAATTAAGGTTAGAAACTTGCCCTGTGATAGACTGGTGACCTGTTCAGGGTGTACCCCACCTTTCACCCTGTGGCAGCTGGGACAGGCACCATCATCCCCACAACCATAAAGTGGATAAGGGGTTAAGAAAATGGATGGATGGATGGATGGATGGATGGATGGATGGATGGATGATCACCAATGTAGAAAAAGAAAAATTGTTTAATTCAGCCTGCATAATGGAAGCTGATAGCAACCACAAACCTGATAGGTGAGTTCCTTGATGCGGCGCTCATATTTACGCACCCCCTTCACAGCATCGCTGCTTCTTTTCTGCTCCATTTCCACCTCATTTTCTAGTTCCCTTACCTGGTTGGGGACAGGATTTTGAAGATGACTCTCCAAAGAATTTAATATTTGCTTCACAAAAGTAACACAGATATAGAAGAAATGCTCACCCTGGCTTCGAGCTTCTGCACCTGCTTCTTGCCTCCCTTCATGGCGATCTGCTCAGCTTCATCCAGGCGGTGCTGCAGGTCTTTGATGGTTTGCTCCATGTTCTTCTTCATGCGCTCCAGATGAGCGCTGGTGTCCTGCTCTTTCTTCAGCTCCTCTGCCATCATGGCGGCATCAGTAATGGCCTTCTTGGCCTTTTCCTCTGCATTCCTGCACTCCTGCACTGCTTCCTCCACTTCAGTTTGAAGCTGGGCTGTATCAGCCTCCAGCTTCTTCTTATGATTTATCAGGCTGGTGTTCTTCATATAGTTAACAAAGACAATTTATGTCATATGATATTTAGTACCCTCTGTTAGCTGTTTTAATCTGAACTTGTCCTCACCTGTGAGTGCAGTAGCTGCACCCTCTCACTAACATCCAGCAGCTCTTGCTCAGCAAGTTTGCGATTTCTCTCCGTTTGCTCCAGAGCAGCCCTCAGTTCCTCCAGTTCGGCCTGAAGAAGGGTGTTGCGTCTCTCAACAATGACAATGTTTTCCTTCATATCATCATTGGCTCGCAGAGAGTCATCGAGCTGAAGTTGAGTATCCTGGAAAATTTTAAAATCCTCTGGTTATAAATATTCCACTCTACAGATAGAAAAATGGGGAATCGTTGCTTTTTATTACCTTCAGATGTGCATGCACAGCCTTAAGCTGTTTCTGGGCCTCGGACGCCTGCCTGTTGGCCTTGCTCAGCTGGATCTCCATCTCATTCAGGTCTCCTTCCATTTTCTTCTTCAGACGCAGAGCCTCATTCCTGCTGCGAGTCTCAGCCTCAAGAGAGCTCTGCAGGGTGTCGATCGTCCTCTGCAGGTTTCTCTTGCACTGCTCCATCTCTTCATCTTTCTCAGCCAGTTTACGCTCCATGTCAGCCTTAATTTGGTTGAACTCAAGCTGCGCTCTGAGAATCTTACCCTCCTCATGCTCAAGTGAGGCCTAAGATGGACGTCGAACAATATTTTTAACTGTTCTTCAAAAACTTGTTTTTACAGGAATTTTCAAGTTATTAATGTATATACATAACAGATTGAGGATATTAGGTTTTAGTCTGACCTCTGCTTCCTCAAGGGCAGACTGGATCTCACTCTTTTCTTGCTCCAGCTGCTTACGGACTTTCTCCAACTCATGAATGGTTTTTCCCCCTCACCAAGTTGCTCAGTGAGGTCAGAAATTTCCTCTGTGTATGAAAGTGGTTGTGCTTAATTGACCTTTTGGCACCTGTAGTGTGTATGTGTTGTTTATGTGCATTGACTGTTACCCTGAAGATTCTTGTTCTCTCGCTTCATGGTCTCCAAATGTTCCAGAGATTCTTCATAGGAGTTCTTCAGTTTGAAAAGCTCGGTGCTCAGAGACCTGGCCTCTTTCTGGGAGCTCTCCAGCTCACACTGGCACTCCTCATACTTCTGCTTCCACTCAGAAAGGATCTAGTAATTGAAGTACAAATTGTATGTATTCAGGTTTAAATTGCTGAGTTCGTGTTGTTACAGTGCGTACTTCTGTTTACACTGTAACACTTTGACAAAGCAAAAGGTAGTTATCTATGCCATGGACATTCCAGATTCTGCAGAGGCAGAAAGATCCCTTATGATTGTGACATGATTAATGTGTTTGCAGTGGTTCAGTGATAAAAAATTAAAACATACTTTGTCAAAGTTTCTTTTGCTTCTTGTCCAGAGCAGCAGCAGCAGCATTAGACCTCTCTACATCCACCATGAGATCTTCAATCTCATTCTGCAGTCTGTGTTTGGTCTTTTCCAGAGACGAACATTTAGCATTTACTGCTTCAACAGCCTCCTCAGCCTCCTGCAGACGCTGAGCCAGCTTCTTTCTAAAAGTGAAAAGCAAGTAAGGATTGTTGTCGTTGTTGTTGTGTCTCCTTTATTATAGCTGAATGGGAACTTCAGTTACAAAAATTGTGAGGTGCATGACAAGCTGAAAGGACATCACCATGGCACCCACCAGCTGTGTTGACATTTTATTCGATTCACGCTGCCATTTGCAAGGGCGACAACAGCAGGTATGAACGAGCCTTAAAGCAGAGGGGTCCCATCTTTGCTGCTGTTCTTTTGAACTTTTTATCATATATCACAGTTTAGATTAATATTCTTGTGTGCATTCAACTTACTTGGCCTCTTCCAGTTCCTCAGTCCTCTGGATGGCATCAGTTTCATACTTGGTTCTCCACTGAGCCACCTCAGAGTTGGCCTTGGACATGCCGCGCTGCAGTTCACCTTTAGCCTCCTGCTCCTCCTCATACTGCTCCCTGAGCAGGTCACAGTCATGGCGAGCAGACTGCACTGCATGGGCTAATGCATTCTTGGCCTAGATAAATATGCATAATTGGGGCAACTGTCTTTGATGTGCAACTTAAATCTTCTAGATTTAAAGACAAATGACGACATTACTTTTTGCATACCTTTATTTCCTCTTCTAGCTGTCTCTTTATATCTTCAAGTTGTTGGTTATAGGAATTCTTTCCTCTGGTCAGCTGAGAAACAAGAGATTCTTTCTCTTCCATCTGTCTTAAAAGCTCATCTAAAGAGGTGCAAGTTAAGTATTAAATTTACATCTGCATTAAATGTGTGTGACATTTGAAGTGAACAGAGTATAACACAAACCATTCTCTGCTTGAAGTTTGGCTTTGTGGGTGGTGACGTCACTAAGAGATCTTTGATATTCATCACACTTGGTCCTGTATTCATTCATTTGATCTTCCAAAGTTCTGCAGGTCTTCTCCAGCGTAGTCTTTAAAAGAAATATGCATAATTCACAATCTAGATATTAATCTGTTATGTGAGCAGTGACCAGACTGTCACACATACCTTAGACTTGACAGTTTGCTCCATATTGGAGACCACGTCATCCAGCTCCAGTCTGAGCTCACTCTTCTCCTTCTCCAGTTTCTGCTTCACTCTCTGCAGGTTGTCAATCTGCTCTCCCAGCTCAGCAACACTGTCGGCTTGTTTCTTCCTGAGTGTGGCAGTAGTGGCTTCGTGATGCAGAGTGGACTCTTCGAGGTCTCTGCGCAGCTTCTGGAACTCGGCCTCCCTCTTCTTGTTCATCTCAATCTGAGCAGCTGTCGCTCCTCCAGCCTCCTCCAGCCTCTCACTGATCTCCTCCAGCTCTCTGGCCAGGTCAGCTCTCTGCTTCTCCACCTTGGCTCGGGCCGCTCGCTCAGCTTCAAGCTCTTCCTCCAACTCCTCCACGCGAGCCTAGGGTGAGAATAACGTGTCAGTAATTTAAAGCATACAGTTTAGACAAAAATGAGTGTGCATTTTCTTGCCTGGAGCTCTTTCAGCTTCTTCTGGAGTTGAATGACGATGGTCTGTTCATCTTCAACTTTGCTGTTCAGCTGGCTGATCTCAAAGTCTTTCCTGCAGCATGTTTTCTTGTCAGTGTTAGGCATTAAAACTGTGTACACAGAATTCAATATTGATACTGACTGAACAATGTTGAGATGAAATTTTACTTTTTCAGGCGCTCCTCCAGC
>JAMQGT020011026.1:0-10719 GCA_024447675.2 Pterophyllum scalare
TCATGATTATGTTACTATGATTATTAAATCACTATTTATTTATTAAAAAAAAAAAAAAAAAAAAAAAAAAAAAAAAAAAAAAAAAAAAAAAAAAAAAAAAAAAAAAAAAAAAAAAAAAAAAAAAAAAAAAAAAAAAAAAAAAAAAAAAAAAAAATAAATAAATAAATAAATAAAAAAAAAAGATAGATGAGAAAATGACAGAGCCAACAAAATGAATGAATAATGAAATATGAAGAAAAAATGATATAAATGAAATGATACCAACGCACGCACCAGAACAATAAAAATGCAACGCCAATAAATAACAGTTAACGCACAAAACGTATGAAGTTAAACGCTAAAGGAAGTTAACATATAGGAACAATGCGCTTCCTTCGCTCTGTTGCCTCCTGACCTGCCCGCCCGCCTCACCCACTGCTGTGTGTGGATATAAATAACCATCACCAACCAGCCATTCCATCATCCATAAGAAATAACAAATATATATATATATATATATATATATATATATATATATATATACAGGCACACATATAAATATATACACACACACACACACACACACACACGCACCAATGACCAATCTAAATCAAAAAATTGAAATATCAATGAGAAACTTCATCAAGTTACTGTTATTCTCAAATAAAAAAAAATACAAGGATGAAATAATGATGCTATAATCTGTTATCACAGCCAGTGCTGTTGAGCAGGACAAAAACAAAGAAGTTCATCAGATGGACAGAAACAGCAGTTTGATTTGATTTGTTTCATTATTCACATTGTGAGTTGAACTGCAAGCCAGAAGTGAAAAACATCAAAAAGGAATCTATAGAAACTCTAGAAAGGTGGGATCAACGAGCTGAACGACTTGCTGCATCTCCCGATTGAATGAATTTGTATACAGGGTTTCATAGCTCTTTGGCTGTCGCATTGTGACAGTGCAAAGCAGGATTAGAGCAGATGGGCCATCTGCCCACTGGGAAAGGAGAAGGAAGAGGCGGAAAGAATGTGAAAGAAAGAAAGGAAGAAATGGATCAAGAGAAGAGGCACAGGGAAGGAAAGACAAGCGAAACAGAAAGAAAGACACAGGAGGCAAGAAAGGAAACTGCAGAGAAACAGACGCTGTGCAGAGAATGACCTCAATCTAACCAAAAGGGACCAAAGGCGGCAGAGGCTCTATTTCATCTGCAGCCGGGACAATGGAAGTGGTTTATTTCACTGCTCACCTGCCAGATCAAGCTGCCTGACTCCCTGCACATAGACTGCTGAAAACTAACCAATGCTAAAAGCTGGTGACAGGTGAACTGGTTATCCATTACCTACTTTAGCTAAATCGGTGCAGGGGAATCCCACTGGGACTGGAGCTCAGTGGTAGCCATGAGCTACAATGTCCCCAGTTCATGTCCAGCTGAAGACTTTATATGTTCTCTCTTGCTTTTAATCAACTGCAAATAAAATAATTAAGATATAATACTTTCAAAAAAGTAGTACAAGAAAATCAGTCTTTTGTTGGTGGGCGCTGGTGAAGAAGCATGAGGAACATGCAGAACAGTTTTGAGCAAAGTTCAAGGTGAAAGTTACAAAAAACAAAAACAAACAAAAAACAATAAACAAAGAACCTTTAAAATATTATAATCAGCTTTTTGGCAAGTTATACTTTTCTTTATGATTCTTTGCAACCTCACTGCACACATCCCAAAGTCCTATAATGGTCCATAGCGCTGGAGTTAGACATGACAAATCTAAGCTACAAAGAACTGAAATTTGTTTTGTCCATGTCATTTCTGGACTATGCAACTACAAAGTAATGTTATTAAAATACTATTATAAAGGCAAATTCATGTGGAAAACACAGCCAAACTGTTTCCGCTATTCTGCATCTGTTTGAAAGGAAGTGAGAAAAAAAAAAAAAGATTGCCATTACAACTGTGTGAGGTCTAGTAAGAATAAGAGAGAAAAAAATGACAAGTGAAACAACACCCAAGTACCACCACGTCACTCGGTAAGTCTCCAGTTCCACTTATGCAAGACAAAGTCAGGTCTAAAGTTATTTTCAATGTTAAGCTTAAATCTAATAGTAGTGACTTATGTTCATCCCATGGTGGCTTTGTGTTGTACTGCAGTGGAAGATACTTACTGTGGCAGCTGACCTCCCAGGGCCCCGCTGGGCCACAATGGCCCCTGACACAGCCTTGATCCAGCTGTGCATCTCCTCTGGACTGTCTGCCTAGTGGAGACAGACAAGAAAAGAGGCAGAAGGAAAGAATGAGAACATAAGGAGTGGAAATCGGGATTAGATGTGACGGGAAGTGAAATGTGCAGACAGGCAAGACTGAAGAACCAGATTCATCAATATTAGAAAGCAGTAATAGTTCTTTCATCACAGAGAGTCATGTACCTGTATGTAAAACGTCCTCGATGTGGTGACAACTTCAAATAGATTATCTCTCATCATGATGTCACTACATTAAGAAGAAAAAAAAAAGTTGGATCACATTTATCTCATCTGTATCTTTATCAGAAAAGATAAACACAATCCACCTTGACAAAGACATTTTTTTGTACAATAGAAAAATGTTGGGACTTGTTAAGATACCTCTGCTTGCACTCCTGGACTTTGTGAACTTCTTTTAGTGGGATCATTCTGAGAGGCTCTTTATCCTAAAAGCAAAGAATTAACTTTTCATAACAAAGGACAAATATTTATAATGTGTCTAATGGGATGGGTAGAAATGAAGCTGAGTTTCTGGCATTGTTTTCTGTTTCACAGGGAAAGAAGGTGGCTAACTTTTCAAGACGTAGCAAACTGCAAACACTGATGCCTGCAACCCAGCATTTTGATACAGCAGACAGAGAGTCTGCGTCCTTGGGGCCTGTTGATAGCCAAATAGACAGATAAAGTTGTCAAATAAGGGCATTCCCTGACAAGGACAGGGTAAGGGACGTACAGTATTATCCAGAGGACAGTCTGTATGTGTGTACATGAGTGTGTAAGAAAAGCCGGGGGGAAGAAGGCATGATCAGACATGTGAAATGAAGGCATTGAATTCCACGGGCTATGAATAAAACATGTTGGAACTCGGGATTGTGTTAGCAGATACTTCCCCTCAGATTCTGAAGGCGAATCAAATTTATGTGTAGCACAAATGAAAACTTTCCTAAAACTTCATATAATTTAATCACAGTTAATTACCAAATCTGACTTGAAGTAACTCATTGAATTCTCTTCCAGAAGGAAATATCGCCGTTTCCAGTTCCTCATCTGGGGAGAAAGAGAAAAGGATACTAGGATTATGGAAACATCTTTTTTCTACTTCTGACATTTTACTTTTTCTTGAAACTGACTGGAAGACTATTATTGTTGAATCTTTTTAAAAAGGTACAGAATTGTACACACCAGAGAAGCTGAATTTCCCCAGACTATCATTTTATTAATATCATAATGGATATTAAGATTATGCATTCTAATGTATTTTTTTGGATGCTGCTTTAACTGCAAGTTGGCCCCTGATAATAATGGTATTGGATGTTCACATTAGATGTACCTAATCTTTTTTGTAATTGAACATCAGCGAACATGTGAGAACTAACAGGAGGTCAAATTAAATAAACTCCACTTTAAACTAAAAAGCTGAAAACAGTGTCACGTGCTCACCACAGCTCCTTGCTTGACGCAGTAACCTGACTTGATGACGTTGTGGTCCTGAGTCGGCCTGCCCAGGAAGTAAGGCAGCTGGCTGTGGGAACGCTGTATGGCCTCACGCTCAGCTCTATCCGAACCATCACTTCCTTCGTGCTGGAGGGTGAAGGACACAAAATACTTTAAACCTGAACTTTATTTTGAAAAACAACAAATTGATTTTGTAAATAACAAGAATTTATTTGTATGTTGCCATTTCTATGATGACAAAAGATCAGCTGCAATCCCAGCTCACTGAATTTCAAGAACTAGTCATTTGTAAAGATATAAGTGCACTTACTGGTCACTTTGTTAGGTACACCTGTTCACACCATTTTTTTAAAATACAAATATATAATCAGTCACGTCATATGTTTAGGCATGGTCAAGACAACCTGCTGAAGTCAAAACAAACATCAGAATGGGGAAGAAAGGTGATTTAAGCAACTTTGAACATGGAAGGCTGCTGGTGCTAGACGGGCTGGTCTGAGTATTTCAGAAACTGCTGATCTAGTGGGATTTTTGCACATGACCATCTTTAATGTTTACAGAAAATGGCCTGCAAAAAAGAAAATATCCAGTGTGCAACAGTTCTCTGGGTGAAAATGCCTAGATGATAGCAGAGGTCAGAGGAGACTGCTTGGAGGTGATAGGAAAACAAAAGTAAATCAAATAACCACTCGTTACAACCAAGATCTGCAGAAGATAATCAGTGAATGCACAGCATGTCCAGCCTTGAAGCAGATGGGCTAAAGCAGCACAAGACAAACCCCGGGTCGACCCCTGTCAGCTAAATGGGAAACTGAAGCTACAATTAGCCTGACCAAAACTGGACAACAGATTGGAAAAACGCTGTCTAGTCTGATAAGTCTGCTGTGACACTTGGATGGTAAGGTCAGAATTTGGTTTAAACAACACGAAATCATGGATCCATCCTACTTTATATCAACAGTTCAGGTTACTGCTGGTGGTCTAATGGTGTTGCAGTTATTTTGTTCCACATTTTGGGCTCCTTAGTGCCACCTCAGCATTGTTTAAATGTCACAGACTGAGTATTATGGTCAACCATATCCATCCCTTTGTCTTCTGATGGCTGCTTCCACGATAACATGCCATGTCAAAGCACTAATCATCTCAAACTGGTTTCTTGAATATGACAACAGTTCATTGTACTCATTTGCCCTCCAAATTTGCCAAATCTCAATTCAATAGAGCACTTCTGGGATGTGTTGGAATGGGAGATTTGTAACATGGGTGCGTAGTAGAAAAAATCATGTGTGATGCTATCATGCCAATATGGACCAAAATCTGAGGAATGTTTCCAGCACCTTCTTTTGCCACAAAGAATTACGGTAGTTCTAAAGGTAAAGGGGGAAGGTCCAACCTGGTACTAGCAGTACCTAATGAAATGGCCAGTGTATATCACTGCTATAAATTAAAAACTTGTAAACAACATAAGGAAGATTTTTTCCACAGATGTTAACATACAATAATATTTTTGATAGCTGCGATTAAGGATTATTTCTTTTATCAATAAATTGTGGATAAAAGCAGTTATTAAATGTTATTAATCATTTAATAGCTACAATAATAGCTTTGCACTTTAAAACATAGTGAGATATCACTTTCTCAAAGCTCACAGTCAAGTCTTTAAATTGCTTGTTTTATCTGATAGATTATTTATATTCAGGATAAAACTAGAAAAACAGTTCTGCTTGAAGCAGAATGTCTGAAAGCAGCTCTCGTTGGGCACTTTAGTCAGATGAAAATTAATGACCAAAGAGATGGAAATAGCTTGACTAAATCACTAATAGTTTCCTACAATATAAAAACAGCATTCTGGGAGTAGTCTGGTTTAAAAACAAATGTAAACAGTTTCAAAGTAAGGGTAAATAAAGTATATCTTACTATGTTACTGATTGGGTCTAAGGACAAAGGTTGGTATATGCCAATATACAGAATACAAACTCCTGTGAGGCAAATTAATGAGATTTAAAGATCTAAGTACTGTATGGATTTTTAATCATTTAGCACTTGGCATCAATTTGCCTCTGTTGTGTTTCCCTGACGTCGTCTTTTTATTACATGTGCTCTTGTGCATGACTGTAAACACAATATATGGTACAGTGCACGTATGGATAAGGTTTACCTGTGTTTGGGTGACGATGGGTACTCCTCCAATTATCTCCGTCTTGTAGGAGACTTGTTTTTTGGGACCTGCAACATCTGGCAAAACCTTTTGGTTCTCTGAATTCTGCAGGCCATCAGACAACTTTGGCACCTTAAAAACATGCACACAGAAGCTTTAGGTAGAAATATCCTCTTTTTCAAAGCTCAAGCCAAACTTTATGTAACTTTATGCATGCAGACTCTGACAAGCCTTTTAGCCCCATTTCCCCTCTGTATGCCTAAAACTTCATTGTCCTTTATCCCAGAACTGTGTACAAAGCAACATCCTGTTAGTCACACTCTGACCAACTTCCATCTAGTTCCTTGAAAGAGGAAGAAATAAAAGTTTTTCCAAGTGATAAAAAATAAACCAAAAAGAGCAGATTAGAGGAGCTGAATCTGAGATGGAGTGTGTGTCTTGTGTTTATAATCTCACAGTGATCTTGGTGGCTTTATTGAGTGCGTTGACCCAGTCTACAAGGTCCTGCTGATCATTGGCCTGCAGGAAGAACTTCCTCATCCCAGCATTGATGACTAAGAGATCATAAAAAAAAAAAAAAAAAAAAAAAAAGAGCATTGAGAACAATAGAAAAAGTGAAAACATATTTAGGCCTCCTCTGTCACAATCAGGCTACAATACACCCTCTGATTCATTCTGTGTCTACGAATCACATGCAAATACACACAAAAAGACGTACTTTACAGGATTAAAGTGTGTTTTGGGCCTTTCTTGTATGAGTGTGCGAGCACATCCACCACAGATTTCTCTGGAAGTGAAAAACAACTGAGCCAAGGGACTCTCCCACACACACCCAGCAGCATTTTCTCTGCATGGCGATGATGACCCAGCTAGACTCAGCTGTCTCCGTCTGCCACCACCTACCCACGTCTAACCATGACGGGGGGGGGGCTCAGAGCCACCAACAACCAAATATTCTCACACAGTTTTACAGCCATATGAACATGAGAAAACTCCATTTTCAGTCATAAAGAAATTTTTGGGTCAAATGCTGATTAGCTATGGATCAGGATTTTAGGTGCTGAAAGAACTAAAGTCTCTTTTCTCTCTCGCTTTGCCATAAATCCTTCAGTTCTGCAGCTCAAACCGTCCTTGTGTCTCCTCTATTTCCTTCTGACACCGTAGCAATAAATTACATTAAAGCTGGCCTGGTAAATCAGGCGTGGGCGAGCTGTGAAAAGGCAAACTCTGTGGCACAATGAAGATCATTCTTCCCTGTTCTGTGTGCTTAGTCCCATCTTGGACACCTAACTACATTATTCCACCACTTCCCTGTAAAATAAATCTGTCTGTTCTCAAGCAGATGACCAGGAGGAAATTACCCAACAGTGTTAAGTTAAAATCTGTCCACTGTTTGTGGGCGAGGTAAACTGCTTGGCAGTAGGAAAACTGCAGTGGTCTCTTTGGCGCTGGAGTGAAATCTGGGAGAAGGGGTATCAGATTTGACTCATAGTTACACATAACAAAACAATGCATGCTGCTGGGAAATGCAGACAACAACCAAAGTTCACACAACTGCTCTTAATCTTTCACCATCACACATGAGCTACAAACATGTCCACCATTAATCGCAAAACACCATCAAGTCTGTATTTTTTTTACTATAAATAAATCAAACATCAACATTACTTCACCATATATCATGCCTTGGCTTGCTTGACACAGGACAAAGGGAGCAACAGGATTCATGGATATCGGACAAAGTTTAAAAATAGCTTCTCACATCTCAGAATCAGGTTCTGATTAGAATGTCGGCATCCTGTCAAAACCTCAACAAGGCAACTGCTGTGTACGCAGCCAGATATACACACACGGCATGAACTTATTGTCACACACTAGTATTTCCTGCTATTGAACTGGACAAAAGAGGAGAGAGGCTAGCAAACAAAATCAGCGATGAAGGTTTACTCCTGACAGTGGTTGATGGCTCTTATTTTTCCTTGTCCTCCTCGGCTACACAGGGTAGGAAGACAAGAAAAAATAAGAACAAATCATTTCTTTGCTCAAAGATTTTGCAGAGGACGTAAAGTGATATTAAAAAGTCAGTAACACCCAATAAATTACGTGCAGTCCAAGTCCAAAAATACAAACATGACATAATTCACTCATGCAAAATGAGTTTCCTTATTATCCGTTTTTATTTTTACAAATAAATTAATTATGCCGTTACCAGTGGTGAATGTTCATATTAAACACTGTTTTAAATAATGAGGTCAACGTATGGAGAAGTCATCCCTGAGAGTCAAAAGCTTAGGCTGCTCTAAATACTCAGCTTCAGACAGTTTTTTTTCTACTTTTGGTTCTATAGGAACAATGAAAGGAGATATTCTTAACAGGGTCATCTCAGGCACACAGCTCTGGCTGGGAGGACTGTAGGTCCACACATCCACAGCCAATCAGCTGGCTTAAAGGGAGGCTGGCCTTAAAGCAAAAGGATAGAAATGCTCATTTCAGAAAGTGGGGGAACTCAGGAGTTGTACTGAGGCCCAGAATAAGCTAAATAAGGATTATTTTGTACTGTGAATCATGCAAAGTTCCTCAGTCTTCTTCTTTTGACTGCTACCTTATTCACAAAGGGTCGCCACAACAAACAGATCCACATATTTGATTTTTCTTCAGACTTTCTACACCCGATGCCCTTCCTTACACAACTGTCCCAGGAATTTTGGTCTCCTCCTGGTGTTAAACTCAGGATCTTTCCCATGTTAGACAAATGCATTACTCACCACACTATGGAGCCACTAAAGCTACTCCAGTGGAGTTCAAAAATAATAAGCATAATAAGTCCCCATTAAAGAGATTCTAATTAGTGGTCCTAGAGTAGCTGCACTGAGTTCTTGTACCAGTTTTGGTTTTCTATCACAGGGACTCACAGGAATGCCACAAACACAGAGTGAGGTGACTCATTTCTGAAGATTGCAGAATGAATGTGCATCAACATTAGCTGAGAGTAATGCTTTTTAAAAACGTGCAATGCACCAGAAGAAGAGGACAACTGAAAACTTTAGCAAATGTAGGCAGCAGGCAATATACAATGAAAACTCCCAAGGATGTCTTAATTTAGACTAGCAGGTGAAATGGATAAGATTAAAATCTCAGCAACACATGAATGCCTATTTTAAAATACAAGTGAGATGAAATTTTACCCATAAAATAGTTAAACATGGTCAAAAAACAAAAACAAAACAACAACAAAAAAAAAACAGGTCAATAACTGCTGGAGCCTCCTGATGTATGTATGTTGACTAAACACAATGTTGAACAAGGCTGCTTGGTCAGTGGTGGAGAAAATATGAGGAAAGCGGTGCATGACCATGTTAAGAGAGCAGATGAGGACAACAAACAGTTCTCCCTCAGGTTATATTAAGGGTATTCGGCTTAGTCAACATGTGATTAAACACACCATGATTGCTCATGTTTTCAAAGCAATGCAGACGTTTGTCAAGTTGTATTTTTATTAAGAAGCAAGCTGCTTTCCTGTTTAGCATGAATAATACTGTGAATCATATTGTCCAAGACCCATTAGTTACATCATTGCAAAATATGTTCAAAATCATATTTGACATGCAAGATGTTAAAAAGATGAGGGAAGTCTAAAACTGTCAAAAACTATATTTATTATGCTGATTGGAGGAACAGATTGTGATGATGAGTGTTTTCTTACCAAAGCAGAATTCTGCTTTCGGCCTCAGCTTAGTGGCATCGCTGACCTAAAGGAGGACAAATCCCACAGATGTAGCCTTCCAAGCGCCACTAAAAACTGTAAAATGTTCCAGCTGTATATAATCTTGTAACTTCAGTGGTGATCCAGCTTACCTTAGAGATGTACGTGAGCTTGAGGGAACCAACACAGTCTGTACCAATAGGCAAGTTCTGTAGGAGAATGTGGAGAAGGCAAATACTTGGAATATAAAGGGAGATAAAACTAATGATGCAATTTCACAATACAAGGCCCCGTAAGGCAGGGTCCTTGGCTGTAGAAGACAGAATGTGATTTGGTGTGGGGGGTCAAGTTCTGCAAAGCACGTCAACATTCTAGAGTAAGTACAGCATACTTTGGCTGCACTCCATCCAGTTAATGCCAGTGCCTTGCTGCGTTTCTGAAACTAGGAGATCCAGATTTAAGGTCATTAAAATTTAACTTTTTTCAATCTATAAAAAGAAAGGGAGTTACTCAATTATTTATACTTTTTTCTGCTCTACATCATTTATGAATACTTCATGTAACAGGGCACTTAACAAATACAGCAACTCAAAATCAGATTATGTGCCAGCAAAGGACATATTACACTATATTATAAAAAGTGACACTTTGGGGCACAGACACTGATGGCCAATCAGTATGGTCAGTGCAAATATCACTGTAGTCTTCAAGGACCCCTCTCAACAACAAGATGACAAAAAGCTAATCCCTGTCAACTCCCCCCCCCGCCGTGAATTCGCTATCCCCTTTCTAAAGGACTGAATAGATGGAGCTTGCTAGAGTGCTGCAAAACTGCAAGATACACCAACCTCAAGACATGCTGATACTGATGTTGCACATGCATGTTGGTTAACATCAGAGTTAGGCTTTAAGCCGTGCATACGTGAGTCATACAGCTTCTGCTCTGGGTAAGAAAAGCACCAAACACACCTCCAGCTACAAGTTACTCCCCTGTCGTGCAGCCCGCGGACAGCCCTTTCTGAAATGATTTACAGCAGTGTCTGCCAATAGTGACAACAGACAAACCATTAGCCCTGAGATACTCTTGTAACTGTAATATGTGCTTCCCAAGTCTGTTAACTAGAATTACATAAAATAAGATCTCCCATCCTTGTAAAAGGCAGCAATACGTAACTGAACCAAGAACAT